>JAKUCM010002495.1:0-53830 GCA_023374145.1 Lepidium sativum | reverse complement strand
CATCGAGGTATGTATCTCCCATTGCCTATTCTGAGTGAACCATGGACTGATATCTCAATGGACTTTGTCCTTGGGTTGCTTAGAACTAAGAGAGGTATGGGTTCTATCTTTGTGGTAGTAGACCGATTTTCTAAGATGGCACATTTCATTCCTTGTCACAAATCTGATGATGCTATATTTGTTCCTAATTTGTTTTTTAAGGAAGTTGTGCGTTTACATGGCATGCCTAGGATGATTGTTTCAGATCGAGACGCTAAGTTTCTTAGTTATTTTTGGAAAACTTTGTGGGCTAAGTTAGGGACAAAGTTATTGTTTTCTACTACTTGTTATCCACAAACTGATGAACAAACTGAAGTAGTCAATAGGACTTTATCCACTTTGTTGCGTGCTATAATTAAAAAGAATATCAGAACTTGGGAAGATTGCTTTCCTCATGTTGAGTTTGCTTATAATCATTTCATCCACTCGGCTACTAACTTTTCCCCTTTTCAGATTGTGTATGGTTTTAATCCCTTAACTCCATTGGATTTATCACCTTTACCTTTCAATGAGCTTGTGAACTTAGACGGGAAAAAGAAACCTGAGATGGTCAAGAAGGTTCATGAAAAAACGAGGCTTACCATTGAGCAAAAGACTAAGCAATATCAAAAGCAAGCCAACAAAGGAAGGCATGAGAAGAGCTTTACACCCGGAGACTTAGTTTGGGTTCTCATGAGGAAGGAACGATTTTCAGCTCAAAGGAAGCCTAAGCTAATGCCAAGGGCTGTTGGTCCATTTCGAGTCTTAGAAAAGATCAATTAAAACGCCTACAAAATAGACTTGCCAAATGAGTACAAAATCAGTTCTAGCTTTAACATTTCTGACTTGATTCCTTTTCATGAAGATGAACCTGATTTGAGGTACAATCCTTTTCAAGAGGAAGGGGATGATATGATCATGGAAAGTAGTAAGAAAGCTAAGGAGAACTTGAAGCTAAAGAATGAAGATCACGAGAGAGATTTGCAGATTTCAGTCGGTCCAATTACAAGATCACGGGCTAAACAAATCAAGGAGAGCATTTGTGGATTTATTCAAGGCCTTTTGGACAAAGAACAACATAAAGAATCCATTGGACTTTATACTAGTCAAGTCCAAACCACTTTGACCCTTCTACAAGTCCAAGAGAAGTCATAAATCAAGTCTTATAGTTCAGTCCATGAGTAGTGACGAATTTGGAAGACTAAAAGATATTTTGGAGGCCAAAAGTTCTAGAGTCCTTCTCATTCAAGTCATAGTAAATTGTGACATTTACTTGTCATTTACTTAGTAGTCTTTACTCTTTATATTTAAAATATTCAATAAGTTTAGAGGAATCTAGAGAGTCCTTTCTCTTCTTTATAAACTCATGTAATTCTCATTTGTGAGGATCCAACTTTTTATCAATAAATTTGAGAGTGATTCTCTTTTTGTTCTTTGTGAACTTTTCGATCTTTCTTGGTGTGTCATATCCAAGAGATCAAACTGGTTTATCAAGTGATTTCCATCACAGTTGTGTGGCCATTCCTAGCCATTGGCGTGAAGGGGCGAGTCGAAATAGCAACAATCTTTGGTTTAATATACTAAAGGTGGGGGTTACTCGAGTCAACATTTTGTGGTTCCACCACCTTGCTTAATTGAAGGCGAGTTGAAACAACAACAATCTTAGGTTTGATATACCTAAGGTGAGGGTTACTCAAATTCTTTGTAGACCAAGGACTATCCTTACAATTTGGAATGACGATTCTTTCGGGATTCCGTGTCAAGATCAGCATCAACTGTTTGCATGATTGGTTGCTTGATAGTTTATAAATGATGTACTAGGTTAACTTTCTCAATGTTATTTTATAACCATCTCAATCCACGGATCAAAATCTTGTTTGATTAATTTTTTCGCCTACTTGATTATTTTATATTTTCTTGCTCTGTTTTAGTTTTTCGTGTATATTTCAGTTCAGTTACACGACACTTGTTTGCATATTTGCTTACCAATCTTATTAGCTATCTATCTTAAATAGTTGTGTATATTCTCTATACTTGTTCTATAGTCTTTGTAGAATTGATCCTTATGTACTACAACCTACACTCTCAATTTTGCAGTGCTGAATCGCACTGAAATAAAACTTATGCTCGATTAAGTTTTCAGTTTTATAGTCGGGGACTACTAGAATTACATAGGGATTTCGTTATATTTGATACTAGGTTTTTCTTTTTAGTTTTAATAGACTAGTTCTCTTTTCTTTTCTTTTTGCTTTGCGTAGATACATGAGCTTGAGAAACTTAACGAAAAAAAGGTTGCTCAAGCCTCCACACGAAATCGATCAGATTCAGCGAGGAAACTCCAGAACTCGACACGAAAAGGACAGACATAATCATTAACTAGACCGGGTATCGAACCACATGACACATTTTAAGGTGCTTAAGGCACATGAACTAGTCAAGTTGATAGGTACTTATGTTGACCCATCAGTTCAGAGACTACTACAAGAAAACATAGTGAAACCCAACGGGAATTCCGATGCCAATATAACCGTCGGAAATAAACTGTCGACATTCTCACAACACGTGACGAGAAACCTGTTTCGTTGAATGTCGTTAGAAAATTTATACATGTCGGTTTCCGTAGGTTAACTGATAGGATATATCAAACTTTTAAATTAAACTGAAAAATAATTAAAGATAACACACGTCGGTGTCCGTAGATTATATATCTTACCGGAACCCAACATGATTTATCATATTTTTAATTTAAAAAAAAATAAATAAATAAATTTCGTCGTAGTTGTAGGTTATATATAACCTATGGAAACCAATGGGATTTATCAGATTTTTTATTTTAAAAAATGTGTAAATCTTGTCGGTTTCCGTACGTTATATATATATAATAGACCTAGGTTTTCATCCAATAAACCACAGAAACTAACGGATTGCGACGGGTCATCACTATATTTCTTTTTTCGAGAAACTTCTTCTCTTCTTCACCTTCTCAAACCCAACATTTTTGCTCTAAACACCGACGATCTAATCCGATTCCACAAAAAGACGAAGGTGTTTCCACGGCGGATTCAACCTCCACTCTTTTCATCTTCTTCCACTCTTTAATTGAATTCGAGAATTAGGATTATTTATGGCTTTATAACTCTCAGATTATATTGACTTTAGTTCAAATAGGATATATTTTCCATGGTTGTGATGATTTGAAGATTTTGTGTTGAATACTTTTTTTCTAAAGAACAATCTTTTTGTTTGAAGATCACAATTTATTTATTTTATTTTTTTTTGTGAAACTGATGGTTTCCAATGGGTATAGCTCAAAGGTTTCCAACAGGAATTAACCGACGGTTGTCGACGTGCCAAAAACTGATGGTCTCCAACGGCCGGTTATCGACAGCAAAACCTCGTCGGTTATGTCTGACGGCTTTCAATGGACATTTGATTTCCGATGTCGCTATGCCGACAACTATTTTCCGTTGGTTTTTGTCGGATATATGGCTATTTTGGCGGTTTCCGATGAGAATGACTGTCGAAATTAGCTGTGCTTTCATGTTGAGGGCAATTTACTTGAATCAGAAGACCACTAATAGCTAATCAACAACTTTGAAATCAAGGCTAACATGATCAGCATGGTGTAAGGAAAATGATTCCACAAGCTGCCATGTGAAGGTTCATCGGACCACCTTGACTAGTTCATAAACTTTGCGGGACAGTGAAAAATAATTGAGTGTCTAAGGCTGCGCTAAAGCTTCGTTTGTTCTATTTTCTTTAGGGGACCAAGCTCATCAGTGAGAGAAACACATGTCGAGTGACCTTATTACCACATGGGAAGATTGTCGGAAGCAATTATTAGCTAAAATCAGAACAAAATGGAAGTAGATAAAATCAATTATGAGAAGTTGCCATGATTGCTCTTGAAACGTACTACAATTCAATTGACAATAAAGGTAGTTATCGAAGAGGATACAATCAGAACTCCAGAAATCATCTGAACTTCTCTTATAGAACGAACAATGTGCAAAACCGACATGATCATGTATATCTGCCGGTCAGACCCAGTAACCAGCAATCATACCAGAGATTCAACCTGGATAGCAATAAAAATCAGAGGTATGGTCTGGTTAGTATTAGATTTATAAGCAGGGATTCCACCAGCATAGAGGGTAATTCAACAACCATCAAAAATTCAGACCACCAGGGCAGTTTAATAACAACATACAATATGCTCCAAACCAGCCAAATCAATGAATTTAGCAAGAACCTGGTAAGACACTCATTCACCCAAAAGAAGACACAAAATCAATGATGAAACGGTTTTTGGACGGATTGTACAAGTACAGAGCTGAGTTTCACAACTAATATCATACTTGGATGTCCGCGTACACATGATATGCAATGACGTAAAAGTTTGAACATAAACTTCGATTGGATGTTCATGGACACAAAATTTGAACATAAATTTCATCTGAAGCCATCTAAATCTCAAAATATGCTACTAGGGCAACCATAATCTAAGCGGAACAAGTTATGTAGTGTAATTTACGAAGGAGGTGAATCAGGTTTTAAATCGGACGAGGAAACAACTCTGAGTAAGGATTAAAGACTTTTGTTTATTTGCTTTTCAAATTTGTAAGATTGTGACCCTGTCCTGCTTTTCACTGGCTCTGAAAATCTGGAACAATCCAAAGATCGATCAGCTTGTATTGCTTCTATGATGGTTATCGAGTATATTATATGGTTGGTTTGTCGATGAGTAGGTTGTAGATCGTTTAGAGAGTCTTAAGTTTAGTGATCTATAGCTTTTTTTTAACTCATGTTATTTTGGTGTTCTTATTATGACCAATAGAGACAAGTTTCTTCTCGATAGGTGTTTGATATTTTTCAGAATGGCTAATCTTTTTTCTCGTATTTTTCCTTGTAAAATTAGGACAACGACAATTGTATCATATAATGCGGAATCCCGAAGGAATCGTTACTCCAACTTGTAAAGATAATCCTTGATCTTGAAAGAACTTGAGTAACCCCCACCTTAGGTATATCAAACCTAAGATTGTTGTTGTTTCAAATCGCCTTCGATTAAGCAAGGTGGTGGAACCACAAAATGTTGACTCGAGTAGCCCCCACATTTACTATATTAAACCGAAGATTATTGCTATTTCAACTCCCCCCTTCACGCCGATGGCTAGGAATTGCCACACAAGTGTGATGGAAACCACTTGATAAACCAGTTTGATCCCTTGGATATGACACACCAAGAAAGATCGAAAAGTTCACAAAGAACAAAAGAGAATCACTCTCAAATTTTTATTGATAAAAAGTTGGATTCTCACAAATGAGAATTACATGAGTTTATAAAGAAAAGAAATGACTCTCTAGATTCTTCTAGACTTATTGAATGTCTTAGAGATGAAGAGTAAAGACCAAACTCCCACCTTAGGTATATCAAACCTAAGATTGTTGTTGTTTCAAATCGTCTTCAATTAAGCAAGGTGGTGGAACCACAAAATGTTGACTCGAGTAGCCCCCACATTTACTATATTAAACCGAAGATTGTTGCTATTTCAACTCCCCCCTTCACGCCAATGGCTAGGAATTGCCACACAAGTGTGATGGAAACCACTTGATAAACCAGTTTGATCCCTTGGATATGACACACCATGAAAAATTGAAAAGTTCACAAAGAACAAAAGAGAATCACTCTCAAATTTTTATTGATAAAAAGTTGGATTCTCAAAAATGAGAATTACATGAGTTTATAAAGAAAAGAAATGACTCTCTAGATTCTTCTAGACTTATTGAATGTCTTAGAGATGAAGAGTAAAGACCACTAAGTAAATGACATGTAAATGTCACAATTTACTATGACTTGAAAGAGAAGGACTCTTGACTTTTGGCCTCCAAAATATCTTGTAGTCTTCCAAATTCGTCACTATTCATGGGCTGGACTTTAAGACTTGATTTAGGGCTTCTCTTGGACTTTCAGAAGGCTCAAAGTGGTTTGGACTTGGCAAATGTAAAGTCCAATAGATTCCTTATGTTGTTCTTTGTCCAAAAGGCCTTGAATAAATCCACAAATGCTCTCCTTGATTTGTTTAGCCCGTGATCTAGTAATTTGACCAACTGGAATCTGCAAATCTCTCTCGTGATCTTCATTATTTAGCTTCAAGTTCTCCTTAGCTTCCTTACTACTTTTCATGATCATATCTTCCCCTTCCTCTTGAAAAGGACTGGACCTCAAATCAGGTTCATCTGCATCAAAAAGAATCAAGTCAGAAATATTAAAGCTAGAACTGATTTTGTACTCATTTGGCAAGTATATTTTGTAGACGTTTTCATTAATCTTTTCTAAGACTCGAGATGGACCAATAGCCCTTGGCATTAGCTTATACCTCCTTTGAGCTGGAAATCGTTCCTTCCTCATGTGAACCCAAACTAAGTCTTCGGGTGTAAAGCTCTTCTCACGCCTTCTTTTGTTTGCTTGCTTTTTGATATTGCTTAGTCTTTTGCTCAATGTTAAGCCTCGTTTTTTCATGAAGCTTCTTGACCATCTTAACTTTCTTTTTCCCGTCTAAGTTCACAAGCTCATTGAAAGGAAAGGTGATAAATCCAGTGGAGTTAAGGGATTAAAACCATACACAATCTGAAAAGGTGAAAAGTTAGTAGCCGAGTGGATGGAATGATTATAAGCAAACTCAACATGAGGCAAGCAATCTTCCCAAGTTCTGATATTTTTTTTTAATTATAGCACGCAACAAAGTGGATAAAGTCCTATAGACGACTTCAGTTTGTCCATCAGTTTGTGGATGACATGTAGTAGAAAACAATAACTTTGTCCCTAACTTATCCCACAAAGTTTTCCAACAATAACTAAAAAACTTAGCGTCTCTACCTGAAACAATCGTCCTAGGCATGCCATGTAAACGCACAACTTCATTAAAGAACAAATCAGCAACAAATGTAGCATCATCAGATTTGTGACAAAGATAGAAATTTGCCATCTTAGAAAATCGTTCTACTACCACAAAGATAGAAATTTATACCTCTCTTAGTTCTAGGCAACCCAATGACAAAGTCCATTGAGATATCAGTTCATGGTTCGGAATAGGCAATGGGAGATACATACCTTGAGGTTGGACTTTAGACTTAGCTTGCTTACAAGTAACACACCTCACACAAATTCGTTTCACATCTCTTTTCATATGCGGCCAATGGAAATGTTCTTTTCGAACAGCCATGATCTTGGAGACACCAAAATGTCCCATAAGGCCTCATCCATGTGATTCTCTAACCAAAAGATCTTTCAAAGAACAATTAGGAATGCACAATTTATTTTCATACAATATAAAACTCTAATGAAGATAGAACTTTCCATACGCATGCTTCACACAAGTCCTAAACACTTCTTGAAAGTAAAGGTCAGTTTCATTTAACTCTTTAATGTGCTCAAAACCAAGAACATTAGCATCAAGAGTATATAGTAGTGCATATCTCCTTGATAATGCATTAGCCACAACATTTTCCTTTCCTTGCTTATACCGTATGACATAAGGAAATGTTTCCATAAACTCCATCCAACGAGCATGTCGTTTGTTTAGTTTATGTTGACCTTCAAGTGTTTCAAAGACTCATGATCTGTATGAATCACAAACTCCTTTGGTCAAAGATAGTGCTGCCATGTTTGCAAAGCTCTAACCAAAGCATACAACTCCTTGTCATAAGTCGGATAGTTTAGAGTTGCTCCTCCAAGCTTCTCACTAAAGTAAGCGATTGGCTTCTTCTTTTGCATAAGCACAGCTCCAATCTCAAATGTTTTAAGAAAGTTAGGCAATGATAAAAGTGGTGCATTGGTGAGTTAAGTTGTTGGAACGCATTCTCTTGAGCTTCTCCCCATTTGAATCCAACATCTTTATGGATCACTTCAGTAAGTGGGGCAGCAATAGTGCTAAAACCATCTACAGAATCCAACAAGGCCATGGAAAGTTCGAACTTCTCCTACGGTTTTAGGACTTGGCCATTCTCAGATTGCTCTCACTTTCTCCTCGTCTACTTGAATGCCCTGTGCACTTACAACAAAGCCTAGAAACACAAGGTTATCCGAACAAAAGGTACACTTTTTCAAGTTAGCATATAGCTTTTCCTTTATTAGTACACCTATAACCGATTTCAAATGCTTATTGTGATCTTCCAAACTTTTGCTAAAAAATCAAAATATCATCAAAGTAGACAACCACAAATAAACCAATAAAATGTCTCAAAACATGGTTCATTAGCCTCATGAACATGATGGGTGCATTAGTAAATCCAAAAAGCATGATCAACCTCTCACAAAGACCATGTTTTGTTTTAAAAGTTGTTTTCCATTCATAACCCTCTTTCATTTGAATTTGGTGATATCCACTTTTAAGATCAATTTTGGAAAATAAACAAGAACCATGCAGCTCATCTAACATATCATCTAAGCGAGGAATTGGGTGTCTATATTTTACCGTGATATTATTGATGGATCTACAATTAATACTCATGCGCCAAGTTCCATCCTTCTTAGGAACTTGTAAAACGGGCTTGGCGCATGGACTCATGCGCTCAAGGATATATCCTTTCTCCATCAACTCACTCACTTGCCTTTGCAACTCCTTGGTCTCTTCCGGATTGTTTCTATAGGCTGGACGGTTTGGAGTGGATGCTCTGGGTACAAAGTCTATTTGATGCTCAATCCCTCGAATTGGAGGTAGACTACTAGGGTTCTCATCCGGAAATACATCTCCAAAATCCTGCAACAAAGAAGAAACACCGATAGGCAAACCAGGGTCAAGGTTAGTAGAACTCAGAAAGACTTCTTTGTACATAAGTACAAATATAGGCTGATGTGAAACTAAAGCTCTTTTTATCTTACTTGACCTCACTTTTCTCTCTTTTCTCTCTTTGTGTGTTTTACTCTTAAGCTCACTTTTTTTTATTGTTTATCTCTCAATCTCATTCTCTTTTTGGTGTTTTGTGTTTGAGTCACTCATAGTTTTCTCCTCACGTTGCTTAGAAGCAAATAATCTTGGTATATCTCATTAGGAGTCATAGGAACAAGTGTAATAGTTTTCTCCTTATAACCAAATGAATACTTGTTGGTGAAATCATCATGAACGACTTTTCGATCAAACTGTCATGGTCTCCCAGGAAGAATATGCCCAGCCTCCATTGGCAAAATATCACAAATCACTTCTTCCTTATCTTCTCAATTCTAAATGGAACCACAACTTTCTCTGACACTTTGACATCTCAAAACTCACTTAACAATTGAAGCTTATACGGCTTGGGATGTTTTTGAGTAGTCAATCACAGTTTCTCCATAAGTGTGGTACTCGCCACATTCATACAGCTCCCTCTATCAATTATAAGAGTACAAATCTTACCAAAAACAAGACATCACGTGTGGAATAGATTCTCACGCTGCACGCTCTCCTTTAGTTTACCTTGCACACTCAAAGACCTTCTAGCTACCAAAAGATCGCATTTGGCTGCAGGTAACTCTAGCTCATCTTGAGATGACATAGAATATGAAACCACTTCTTTTTCGGTTTCGTACTCTCCATTGGCTCTAAATATTATGGCCTTATTGTTTGAGTATTCATTTGCATAATGTCCCCTACCATGACACTTCAAATATTGCACATCACGATTTCTTCTAGAAGAGGGTTCGACTTTACCTTTGAGCTCTTGTCGGCTAGTATTCGGCTTGTATTCAAACTTTGGCTTTGGAACAGTTTTGTCTTCGCGTGAGTAGCTTGGACGTTGAGTAATAAAACTCATGTCATAAGTTTGGTGTGTTCTACCCTTCCTCTTGAGCTGCTGCTCCACCAAGATAGCCTTATGCGACATATCTTCCAATTCCACATAGTGTTGCATCTCTACTCGGTCTTGAATCTCACGACTCAAACCACTAAGAAATCTGGCCATGGTAGCCTCACAATCTTCGTCTATATCAGCTCTCATCATAACTATTTTCATCTCTTGAAAATAATCCTCCACACTTCGGTTTACTTGCACCAATCTCCTAAGTTTTTGATGTAACTCTCGGTGAAAGTGAGTAGAAACCAACCGTCGTCTTATCAAGATTTTCATGTCTTCCCAAGTCTCAATGGGTCTTTCTCTATTTCTTCTTCTGTTTGTCACCACTTGTTCCCACCAATTAATAGCATAATCATAAAATTCAGTGGCTGCAACTCGTACCTTGTTGAGCTCAGAATAGTGACGAATTTGGAGGACAAACGTTCAAGAGTCCTTCTCATTCAAGTCACAGTAAATTGTGACATTTACTTGTCATTTACTTAGTAGTCTTTACTCTTCATAACTAAGATATTCAATAATTTTAGAAGAATCTAGAGAGTCATTTCTTTTCTTTATAAACTCATGTAATTCTCATTTGTGAGGATCCAACTTTTTATCTATAAATTTGAGAGCGATTCTCTTTTGTTCTTTGTGAACTTTTCGATCTTTCTTGGTGTGTCATATCCAAGGGATCAAACTGGTTTATCAAGTGATTTTCATCACACTTGTATGGCCATTCCTAGCCATTGGCGTGAAGGGACTGATGTGTCTGCATTTTACCACATTTTAGGACCATTATTTAGCATGTTTTGCATTCATACTTGCATTGTTATCATTGTTTTAGGTTCTTTTTTAGCATAATTTGCATTATTAGTGTTGGGCATTGCATATATTGCATAAAAGGGATTTTTAGGTACTTTTTGGAGCTTATCACGGAGTATTTCGGAATACCAGAAGACCAATGAGGAATCGTCTAGCCTAAGGTTGAAGTTCAGGATGCAAACTAGAAGATTTGGCACTCGAGTCTCTGACACTCGAACATGACACTCGACCATCACTTGGTCGAGTGCCTTTACGGGCCAGAACTAAGACTTTGGACGAAGATTGACTCTTTGGACTTCTCTGCGAAAAAGGCCCATCAAAACCCCTTTGTGCAAACCCAATTGTCTTTTAGTTCTTTTTCTATTTTTCTTTCTTAAGGAAATTTCCTTTTAACTTTTAAAAGGAAATTCCCATTTTTCTTTCTAGGGAATTTTTCCCTTTTTTCTCTTTAAGTATTTTTCCTTTTTCTTTAAGATCTTTTGATCTATAAATTGTACTAGAATTTCTACTTTCAATCTTTTCTAGCAATTTTCGAGTCTCATATTTTTACTAAGGCATTTACGATTTTTCTAGTCTTAAGTTTTATGCAATTAGATTTCGATTTTAAGTCTATTGTTTATTTCATGAATTCTGAGTAAGTTAGTCTAGGGTTCTTGAGGAAAGGGTGAGATTAGGGGAAAACTTAGGGATTTCTAGATTTGTTTATGTTTAGTTAAGGTCTTAGATCTCTTTAGTTTAAGTGTTCTTAATGCTTGTTTCTTTCTGATCAATTGAAATTCGATCTCTTGGTGAATCCCCCCCGAGAGGCGTTTGGGGAATCACTTGAACATGCTTAAATTAAGATAGCATCTTCCTAGCTTAAGAGATTGATTGTCTAGGGTGTTATTAGGCTTTGTAAAGTCCATACTTAAGGCCTCTTGAAATTCCAATCGTTGGGCGAGAGTCAAGCCAGGTTGTCTTTTAGGAGAGGTCCCATTGCGCGAGAGCGAATGTGATTACTTTGTGATTCTTTGCTTAGAGGTCATCTAAATAGGTTGATAGATAAGTCTAGAATCCCTAGGAATACCCTAATCATTGATCCTAATCCTCGAGAACCCGTTTTTCCTTTATTGAATTTTCGTGATTTTAATACTCTGCTTTAGGTTGAGATTTCTTGTTGCATTTAATTATTAGTTTTACTATCGCTTTACTTTTAATGCTCTGTTTTTACATTCTAATACTTTGTTTCATTTTTAGCATTTTGTTTTAAGATTTCATTGTCACCTAGGATAGATAACCACTCGCTAAAACCGAATTTGGCTTAGATTAGAATAAGTAGATTACGTCTTGACTGCTAGTTACGCTCCCAGTGGATTGACACCATACTGTACTGCAATTGATTAAATAGACAGTTTGGTATTTGAGAAAACACCGTAAAAACCTGTTTATCAAATTGGCGCCGTTGCCGACTGGGATTAGTTAGCTACAATTAGGAAAATCACTTTTCTGAGACTAAGTTTTACTATACTATTATTCTAAAATTGTTTCTGGTTTTTTGTTTGCTTTCAGGTACACTCGATCAACAAGCTCGACCAACACAACTCGAGCTCGTTGATTTTTCTTCTGTATCCAGAGAGCTCTAGCAGAACCAAGAAACACTCGATCACTACACTCGACCACCACATGCTCGAGTGTCATTTCCGACAACACAAATCACTTGCATGAATACCAGATCCTGTGGAAGTGAAGACCTCATTCCATACTCTGACAGAATAGACTGTTTGCCTCGTGAATACTTGCGAGAACAACGGAATATATTGAACGAAGAATACACGGATCAAGTGAACATGGAAGAACAAGTACAAGCTACTGAACTAAGAACTCGTCCTAGGAGAGTTAGACACATTGGTGCCAGTGATGCTCTCTCAACGCCATGGAATTGTCCCACAAGCCATCGCCAACAATAACTTTGAGATTAAGAGTGGAATTATCTCCATGGTTCAGAACAGTAAATTTCATGGTTTACCTTCTGAAGACCCACTAGATCATCTTGATGAATTTGAAAGACTAACCAGTCTGACAAAAATAAACGGGGTTAGTGAGGATGCTCTGAAATTGCGATTGTTTCCTTTCTCTCTTGGAGACAAAGCACATCTATGGGAAAAACACTTGCCACAAGGGTCTATCACATCATGGGACGCCTGCAAAGAAGCATTTCTAGGCAAATTCTTTTCCAATTCCAGAACTGCGAAACTTCGCAATTCCATCTCTGGTTTTAAGCAAAACCATTCCGAAACATTCTCTGAGGCTTGGGAACGATTCAAGATGTATCAATCACAATGTCCTCATCATGGTTTCACTACTGAGTCCCTTCTCAGTTCTCTCTACAGAGGCATGATCCCCAAGATACGCATGTTGCTAGACACAGCCAGCAATGGGAATTTTCTGAATAAAGATGTCGATGATGGATGGGAATTAGTGGAGAATTTAGCTCAAGCAGACGGCCAATATAGTGAAGACTATGATCGAACTCCCAGAGGCGTAACAGATTCAGATATGGTTAGTAGAAAGGAGCTCAAAGCCATACAAGACAAACTGGACAAGCTACTTTCAGCTCACCATAAGCAAGTACACCATGTCGGAGAAACATAACGGGTTGAAGAAGACGATAACGAAGTTGAAGAGGTCAATTTCGTACAGAACCAAAGCAACAATGTCAGACAATTCAACAGCTACAAACCCAACCCCAACCTCTCCTACAGGAACACAAATGTAGCAAATCCAAACGATCAGGTGTACCTACCCAAACCACATCCGCAACCACAACCAAAACCATTCATACCCAAACAACAGTACCAGCAAACACACCATCAACCACCTCCTGGATACAACACCAAACCACCACAACAAACACATGAAGTGATGGACATCTTGCAGCAGATACTAAAGGGACAGACAGCCAGCGCTTCCGAATTAACACGAAAATTTACTGAAGTACATGCTAAGATCGATGCTTCACATAATGAACTCAACTGCAAATTTGAGACTCTCAATGCCCGTCTCAAATATGTGGAGAATCAACAAGGATCTTCATCAACAAATAAACAAACCGGACAGCTACCTGGAAAAGCTGTTCAAAACCCTAAGGAGTATCACGCCAACGCCATTACACTCCGTAGTGGCCGTGAATTGCTAATTCGTGCTGAACCAACAGAGAACACTGAGGACAGTGTCCTTCAAGAAGGGGAGGATGATTTGGTCGAAGAACAGACAGAAATCAGCACGGAAAAGCCGAAATCTATGACACTCGACCAACACACTCGAGCACCAACTGCTCGAATATCAGAAGCACAACCCAAAAACACAACCGACATACAAAAAGACCCAAAGACGTTTGCTCCACCTCCTTTCAAACCGCAACTTCCTTTTCCACAGAGATTCAAAAAGGACGTTGCAGACAAGTACAAAGCTCTCTTCGAAAAGCAGATGAGGGACGTTGAAGTGAAAATACCAATTCTGGACGCCTTTATGCTAATGCCCCCTTATCAAAAGTTTTTGAAAAAAACACAAGAAGTCGAAGGGATGGTTGTGCTAACTCATGAGGTCAGCGCTATCATACAAAGAAAGGTTGTGCCTAAGAAGCTTGATGATCCAGGAACGTTCACGATTCCATGCTCGCTTGGACCTCTCACATTCAGGAGCTGCTTGTGTGATTTAGGGGCATCGATCAGCCTAATGCCTCTAACAGTCGCCAAAAGATTAGGGTTCGATAAGTACAAGTCTTGTAAGATATCCTTGGTACTAGCTGACAGATCGGTTAGGATTCCACATGGAATTCTAGAAGACTTACCAGTTCGGGTTGGAGGAGTAGAAATCCCGACAGATTTCGTTGTTCTAGATATGGGAGAAGAACCAAAGGACCCCTTGCTGTTTGGAAGGCCTTTCTTAGCCACCGCAGGAGCTGTGATCAATGTGCCGAAAGGAGAAATCGAACTCAACCTTGGGAAAGATTTCAAAATGACTTTCAGCATCAGCGACATATTGAGAAAACCGACCATTGAGGGTCAGCTGTTCGTGGTGCAATAAATAGATGATCTTTCAAAGGACATGTTTGGATAATTGATAGAGAAAGACCACCTTGGTACTGCTTTGATAAAAGATGGTTGTGATGGATACACATACGAAGAAACTGAGGTCTACAAAGGCTTGTTTGACTCTTGCAAATCACTGAAAAGTGAAAAACAGTTCGAGACCTTACACTCGACCTCAACACTCGAGCAAACAGAGCTAGAGCAATCCGATTTGGCCTCTGGAAATCAACACTCGACCATAACACTCGACCACACTAAGGTCGAGTGTCAGCTCGATGATGACTGGTCGGAGCTCAAATCACCGAAAGTGGAACTCAAACCACTCCCCTCTGGGCTCAGGTACGCATTTCTTGGATCTAACTCTACTTATCCAGTAATAGTAAAAAATGCATTGAGTGATGATGAGTTAAACATGTTGCTTTCTGAATTAAGACGGTTTAGAAAAGCTTTAGGATACTCACTGTCTGACATTAGAGGGATCTCTCCCGATTTATGCACACATAGAATTCACCTTGAAAATGAATCTTATTCTAGCAGGGAACCTCAAAGGAGATTGAATCCGAATTTAAAAGAGGTCGTTAAAAAGGAAATTTTAAAACTGTTAGATGCTGATATAATTTATCCTATTTCTGATAGTAAAGGGGTGTCTCATGTGCATTGTGTGCCTAAAAAGGGAGGGGTCACTGTCATTAGAAATGAAAATGATGATTTGATTCCAACTAGAACTATTACAGGACATAGAATGTGCATTGATTTTAGGAAATTGAATTCTGCATCTAGAAAAGATCATTATCCTTTGCCATTCATCGACCAAATGCTTGAAAGGTTGGCTAATCATTCATATTATTGTTTCCTTGATGGATATAGTGGATTTTTCCAAATCCCTATACATCCAAATGATCAGGAAAAAACAACCTTTACTTGCCCTTATGGTACATTTGCATATAGGAGAATGCCATTTGGTCTTTGTAATGCACCTGCTACTTTTCAACGTTGCATGACTTCTATATTTTCGGATCTGATTGAGGAGATGGTCGAAGTGTTCATGGACGATTTCTCTGTCTATGGTTCTTCCTTCTCCTCTTGTTTGTCAAACTTGTGCAGAGTTCTATCTAGGTGCGTTGAGACGGATTTAGTGCTTAACTGGGAGAAATGCCACTTTATGGTGAAAGAAGGGATCGTTCTAGGCCATAAGATTTCAGAAAGGGGCATTGAAGTCGACAAAGCTAAGATAGAAGTTATGGTTCAGTTGTAGCCGCCGAAAACTGTCAAAGATATTTGGAGTTTCTTGGGACATGCAGGATTCTATAGGCGATTCATCAAAGACTTTTCGAAGACTGCTAGACCTTTGACTCGTCTCCTTTGCAAGGAGGCGGATTTCATCTTTGACGAGGAATGCCTCAAGACTTTTCTCGAACTTAAAGACGCCTTGATAACAGCACCAATAGTCCAAGCACCCGATTGGAATCTCCCTTTTGAGATCATGTGTGATGCTAGTGACTATGCTGTTGGAGCAGTTCTGGGACAGAAGATAGATAGGAAACTGAATGTGATCTACTATGCTAGTAGAACACTAGACGAAGCCCAGGTGAAATACGCCACCACAGAGAAGGAATTACTTGCAGTTGTGTTCGCCTTTGAGAAATTCCGGTCCTATCTGGTTGGATCAAAAGTTATTGTGCATACTGATCATGCAGCTCTAAGATACTTGATGAAAAAGAAGGATGCTAAGCCTAGACTGCTTAGATGGATTTTGTTGCTGCAAGAATTCGACATGGAGATTGAAAACGGTGTTGCTGATCACTTATCAAGGATACAGGTTGAAGAAACCCTTCCAATGAATGATTCTATGCCTGAAGAGCAACTGTTGAGTTTTTCCACCGAACACTCGACCATGACACTCGAGCACCACCTGCTCGAGTGTCAAACCCACAGACAAAGAAGACGTTTTTCGATCGGATCGAAGTTTGTGGGAACATTCTTACCATGGTATGCCGACTTGGTAAACTATTTGGTCGGAGGAGAACTGCCTAAAACCTTGAATTATCATCAAAGGAAGAAATTATGCAGGGATGTAAGGCAGTATTTTTGGGATGAGCCTTATCTCTACAAGCAAGGATCTGATGGACTGTTCAGAAGATGTGTATCAGAAGAGGAAGTCAATGGAATTTTGGAACACTGTCATGGATCTACTTATGGAGGACACTTTGCTGCATTCAAAACAGCACAGAAAATCCTTCAATCCGGGTTATGGTGGCCATCGATTTTTAAACACTGCCAAGAGTTCATATCCAGATGTGATTGCTGCCAAAGAATGGGCAGTATAAGCAAGAGAAATGAGATGCCGCAGAATCCGATCTTGGAGATAGAAGTGCTTGACTGTTGGGGAATCGATTTCATGGGACCATTTAAGCCTCCTTCTTTAGGAAACAGTTACATTTTGGTTGCTGTGGATTATGTCTCTAAATGGGTAGAAGCTATTGCAGCTCCTACAAACGATGCAAAGGTGGTACTTAAGCTCTTCAAACACATTATATTTCCCAGATTTGGTGTGCCAAGAGTTGTGATTAGCGATGGAGGATCCCATTTTGTCAGCAAGGTTTTCGAGAATTTGCTTAGGAAACATGGGTTTAAACACAAAGTGGCAACTCCTTATCATCCTCAAACCAGCGGACAAGTTGAAGTCTCTAATAGACAAATCAAATCGATTTTAATGAAGATAGTTGGGCTGTCAAAACGTGATTGGGCCGCCAAATTAGATGATACTCTTTGGGCCTATAGGACTGCTTTCAAAACACCTATTGGCCGCACACCTTTTCAATTGCTCTATGGAAAATCCTGCCATTTACCAGTTGAGATAGAGTACAAGTCAATTTGGGCAACCAAACTATTGAACTTCGATATCAAGACAGCACAAGAAAAGAGGCAGATGGACCTACATGAGCTTGAAGAAATCAGACTCGAAGCATATGACAGCTCAAAAGCATACAAGGATCGAACAAAAGCAGCTCACGACAAAAGGATCCAGCGGAAAACAATCAAAGTTGGTGATCAAGTGCTTCTCTTTAACTCAAGACTCAAGCTATTTCCCGGAAAATTGCGATCAAAGTGGTCTGGTCCGTTCAAAGTACTGCAAGTTTTACCTTATGGAGCAGTCACTTTAGCCAATAGCAATGGAGAAGGATTCACTGTAAACGGTCATAGAGTAAACCCTTACTTGGCCAACAGCACGATTCCCGAGGGAACTTCGGTTCTGCTCGATGAACCGCCTCCTCTCCAATAAAAAGGAGGAAGTCGAGCTTGAGACTATAAACAAGCGCAGTTGGGAGGCAATCCCAAAGGTATCCTCTGTATATACATTCAATTTTTTCTTTTTCGCATATTTTCCTTACAAATTTGCTATTTTTTCATTTTTACTTGCATCTATTTCGACTTACATGCACTTGGAAGGTTTTTTAGGTTTCTTTTACAGGGAAATGGGGCCCACATGGGACAAGTGGGGTCAAAACCGACAAGATGGGACAACACTCGACCACGCCTGGTCGAGTGTCCCACTCGAGCATCAACCAACTTTTGGCAGACTGACACTCGACCAAACCTGCTCGAGTGTCAGGCTCGAGCGTCCCACCTTCATGCCTATTCACATGCCTCCAAAGCCTATAACTGCCAAAAGCTGAGAAAGGGGAGACATTTACTCCGAAAACTGGGTTAAATCTTTCTTTAATGCAATATCTTTTCCATTTAATTCAAAAAGATTTGATTTAATCCAAGTTCAAATTTTGAATTTGAAAAGGCTCCCCCTTGTTTTTCCTCCTCTATAAAAGGAGGAGGGGCCTCTCTCCTTTCATTCACACGAAATACACTCTCTCTCTAACATTTCTCTCTAGTTGTTCTCTCTTTTACAGAAGCAAATCGTCTCTTTTTGTTCATCTACTACACTCGATCACCTCAGCTCGAGTGTCTTGTTCGAGTGTCAGAACGTTTGCTCTTTCTCCGACCAACTTTCACCATGACAGACGGCAAATCCAACAAAGCCAACCTCCTCCGCCTTAGAGCCAAAAATAATGCTCGATCAAGAAGCAATCCTTCCCAAGGAGAGTCTTCTAGGGCCGCAAGCAAACCCGGCAGAAAGGAGAAGAGGAGGATGGAAGTACAATCTGAGAATGAGTCAGAAGAAAGAGGAGAATACATGGATGAAGACGAAGTGGACCCAGATCTTGCTGCTGAAACACTTCGTGAAGACGGATATGGCGAAAGAGAGGCGGCAGAAGCAAAGGAGATAATCCTTGCCGGAAAAAGAGAGAAGGAGATGAAGGAGAGACATAACTCGGCAAGAGCACTAAGCGATCTGCGGAGGATGGATTTTCTAGGAACCCGTTATCCATGCAAGGAGGCGCTGACCGCAATGGGGATAACCAGAGATGTAGATCTCATGTTGCAAAATTGTGGGCTGTCCACGTTTGTGTAGTATCCGCAAAGAGCATACAAGGAAGAGACTCTTCAGTTTTTGGCGACGGTTCAGATCGTTTTATACGATGCAGAAAACGGACTATCGAATGACATTCAAAGCTTTGCAATAAGAGGAAGGGACTATCGAATGACATTCAAAGCACTTAGGGACCTCTTCGAGTTCCCAAAAGCCGAGTCCGAAAATTATGGACCGGATTTCGATAGAGCAGAGTTGGATGATGTGTGACGGTCGATTGCATCAACAAGGAGCAGATTCTCGTCCTCCCCGATCTAAGGCATCGCTGATCCAAAACCCGGCCTTGAGGTATTTTCGAACAATCCTAGCAAATACATTTTTCTCACGTTTTACTACTGGAACAATTAATCTAGGAGAAATGGAGATGTTGGTGACTGCTGGAGATCGAAACAATGCTGGATTAACCATCCAATTTGCTAACCAATTGGTCACATACCGAGATTGGGCAAGGGATAACAAAACTGGAGGGACGTGATGGAAAGATCACCATTGGCGGACTTGTCACATGCATTCTGGAAAGATGTAATGTGCCAATCGATGAGACACAATGGGCTGACCCTCGGTTCATGAACATCGATCACTTAAGGAGGAGTCAATTCTTGGCTACGACGGAAGTCCGAGGTAAGCTCCTTTACTCTTTCCATCATTTACTTAGACCAAACGCGCTTTTCTACTCTTGCCAAACAGGGAGTACACGACAATAAGAATGGGGTAAAACACGGATTTCAATCCGCCTCTAGAAGCCTTGTACGATCCCAATGGCCCTCAGCAGAGTTCATCTCCAACAAACAGCGATGAAGTGGATCCCGAGGCGTATTGTTTTGAAGAATACACGATGCCACCTCGTCAAGGAGAACCAATTCGAGAAGCACACAAGCACATAAGCTTGTTGCAGAAGATGAACAAATGGTTGATGAAAAAGGTGAAGAAGCTGACTGCTAGCGACGAAGCTAGAAGGCAAGAAAACGATGATCTAAGTAGGAGAGTGGCAGCTCTAGAAAGGAACAGCGGACCACCACCACCACCACCAACAATTCGCCCAAGAAGAGCCTCCATATCCACGGATCGTGAGAGGCAACACCAACCCGCACCAGCAAGACACTCCTCAGCAAATCCCGCAGCCTTCTCATATAGAAGACCATCTCTCTCTCTCTCTCTCTCAACAACAACAACGGACGAGCACCAATCAGTCGAGCATTCCGAACACTCGACGGAAACACTCGAGCAAGCTGAGCTCGAGCGTCAAAGGCATAATGACCACTACATGGAGCTCATGCGAAATGTGGCAGCCGATTACTGGAATCATTAAGAGGTACAAAAACCCCTTCCTTTCATTATAAATACCATTACATATTTTTCACTTGACTTGCTAGTCAAGGATCCTCTTTCGGACTTTTATGCACACAAGGGACTGTGTGATTTAAGTTTGGGGGAGGGTTCTAGAGGATATTTGACTTTGTTTTCTGTGGCTCTTAGTTTTTATTCTTGCATTTGATCATTTGCATCACATCTAAGGCATAGAAAAACCAAAAAAAATTTGAAAAAAAATCGAAAATGCATAAGTCAAAAACAGAGTGTTCATGTAGCTGCATTGCATTCATATAGGATTGAGTCTAGAATTTCGGGAATCATCTTGCTAGATAGGTAGACTTGCTAGGTTGATTGGCTAGTAACCATAGTGAACTCTTAGACTCGCGTTTTTTCCCTCTTGAACACTGATTGGTAGATCATTGACCTTTGAAACCGATACTTAGGTTGTGTCTCGAAAAGAACCTGATTTGTTACCTCATAATCGAATTCTATTTTCCAAATTAGGGGCTTGAGATACATTGCATAAGATCCTTCCTTAGGTTCAGCTAGCTAAGTAAAAAGAAAAGCATAAGGTGAATATAGAATCATCCTTCTCAAAACTTGGCTCAAAATATATGGTCTAAGATGAACGGGAATTGTGCGTAAACCCGTACCTTTTTGTGTTCATCAATAAAACCATTTCGATATCGCCTAAAATGAACCGGGACTGTGCGTAAACCTGTACTTTTTCGCGTCTCATTGATAAAGTTAATACATCGATGCCTAAGGTGAACCGGGACTGTGTGTAAACCCGTACTTTTTCGTGCTTCATTGATAAAGCTAAAGCCAATAAAAAACGAGTAAGGAGTTGAGAAGTGATCGAAAATGCTTAAACCATTAAGTGACTAGCTGAATTTGAGGAAGTTGAATCCCAAGGTCTTTGATCAATAGCCCCTCTTGCAGACTGCACTTGAAAGAAATAGGTTTCGAATCTGAGCTTCTTAAGAGTCCAACTAAGTGTTAGGGAATATTCGGTCTTGATGCTAAGCCTTGATAAAAGTAAATTGTGGTTCTTACAAAAGAATGAGGTTTCACTTGTGGATTACGGTTTTTTTTAGTTTGGCAAGTCACTTGTTTGAGTAAGATGTTCCCATTGTCAGCAACTTCTCTTCCTTCTTAGTTCGATGCATATTTGCTTGAGGGCAAGCAAAGACTAAGTTTGGGGGAGTTGATGTGTCTTCATTTTACCACATTTTAGGACCATTATTTAGCATGTTTTGCATTCATACTTGCATTGTTATCATTGTTTTAGGTTCTTTTTAGCATAATTTGCATTATTAGTGTTGGGCATTGCATACATTGCATAAAAGGGATTTTTAGGTACTTTTTGGAGCTTATCACGGAGTATTTCGGAATACCAGAAGACCAATGAGGAATCGTCTAGCCTAAGGTTGAAGTTCAGGATGCAAACTAGAAGATTTGGCACTCGAGTCTCTGACACTCGAGCATGACACTCGACCATCACTTGGTCGAGTGCCTTTACGGGCCAGAACTAAGACTTTGGACGAAGATTGACTCTTTGGGCTTCTTTGCGAAAAAGGCCCATCAAAACCCCTTTGTGCAAGTCCAATTTTCTTTTAGTTCTTTTTCTATTTTTCTTTCTTAAGGAAATTTCCTTTTAACTTTTAAAAGGAAATTCCCATTTTTCTTTCTAGGGAATTTTTCCCTTTTTTCTCTTTAAGTATTTTTCCTTTTTCTTTAAGATCTTTTGATCTATAAATTGTACTAGAATTTCTACTTTAAAAATACAATCTTTTCTAGCAATTTTCGAGTCTCATATTTTTACTAAGGCATTTACGATTTTTCTATTCTTAAGTTTTATGCAATTAGATTTCTATTTTAAGTCTATTGTTTATTTCATGAATTCTGAGTAAGTTAGTCTAGGGTTCTTGAGGAAAGGGTGAGATTAGGGGAAAACTTAGGGATTTCTAGATTTGTTTATGTTTAATTAAGGTCTTAGATCTCTTTAGTTTAAGTGTTCTTAATGCTTGTTTCTTTCTGATCAATTGAAATTCGATCTCTTGGTGAATCCCCCCCCCCCCCCCCCGAGAGGCATCTTCCTAGCTTAAGAGATTGATTGTCTAGGGTGTTATTAGGCTTTGTATGGTCCATACTTAAGGCCTCTTGAAATTCCAATCGTTGGGCGAGAGTCAAGTCAGGTTGTCTTTTAGGAGAGGTCCCATTGCGCGAGAGCGAATGTGATTACTTTGTGATTCCTTGCTTAGAGGTCATTTAAATAGGTTGATAGATAAGTCTAGAATCCCTAGAAATACCCTAATCATTGATCCTAAACCTCGAGAACCCGTTTTTCCTCTATTGAATTTTCGTGATTTTAATACTCTGCTTTAGGTTGAGATTTCTTGTTGCATTTAATTATTAGTTTTACTATCGCTTTACTTTTAATGCTCTGTTTTTACATTCTAATACTTTGTTTCATTTTTAGCATTTTGTTTTAAGATTTCATTGTCACTTAGGATAGATAACCACTCGCTAAAACCGAATTTGGCTTAGATTAGAATAAGTAGATTACGTCTTGATTGCTAGTTACGCTCCCAGTGGATTGACACCATACTGTACTGCAATTGATTAAATAGACAGTTTGGTATTTGAGAAAACACCGTAAAAACCTGTTTATCAGGGACGAGTCGAAACAGCAACAATCTTTGGTTTATTATACTAAAGGTGGCGGCTACTCGAGTCAACATTTCATGGTTCCACCACCTTGCTTAATTGAAGGCGAGTTGAAACAACAACAATCTTAGGTTTAATATACCTAAGGTGGGGGTTACTCAAATTCTTTTAAGAGCAAGGACTATCATTTACAACTTGGAGTGACGATTCCTTCGGGATTCTGCGTCATTTGGTATCAGAGCACAATTCCAAGTTAGTTAATATTTTTATTTTATACCTATTCATCTTATATCTTTTCATCTTCTACCTTTCCAACTTCTATCTTTTTATCTTCTATCTCTTCATCTTATATCTTTTCATCTTCTATCTCTTCATCTTCTATCTTTTCACCTTCTATCTTTTCAACTTCTATCTTTTCATAGTTTCTTCTTAATTAATTACAAAAAACAACAAAACAAGAAAAAGGAATATCTAAACAAAAAGAAAAAAAAACGAAATAAAAAAGAAAATTTTTTTTTCATCTTCTATTATTTCATATAAAAAAACAATCTTGTTTGTTGCTTGTTTATGTACCAAGATCTATCTAATACTTGAGTTGTGTGATACTTGTTAAGTCATTGAACCTTGGGGGAAAGTAAATAAAAGAGTGTTTGATTAGTTCTATAAGAACATTTTAAGATTCAAAAAACAGAGGAAAAAAAAAGTGTAAGGTTGTGAGAACATTTGAGAGAAAAGCCAATAATTTGAGGGAAACACTTGTGTGCCAAACACTTGAGAGATTGTGAGGCATTGTTCTATTGAATCTTTTTTTTTACAGGTTCTAAGTATGTCAAACGATAATACAAGGAATTCCAAATCTCCAAATTCAAGTTTTGATGAGAGGAATGACCCGTTTGTTGAGAGTTGAGATAGAGACAGTCAATGAACGTTTGGATCAAGTTCAAAATGAGATGGTGTTGACTACTATGGTCGAGATGAACACTCATCTAACTCGAGTTGAAGGAGACCTAGACGAGCTAGGGAAGAAAGTGGTCGGGCTGAAGATAATTTAAGAGGACTTAAGCTGAAAATTTCATCATTTCAAGGAAAGAACGATCCAGATGCCTATCTCGAATGAGAGAAAAAGATTGAACTCGTTTTTGATTGTCAAGACTATTCCAAGCTCAACAAGGTACGAGTTGCAGCCACTGAATTTTATGATTATGCTATTAATTGGTGGGATCAAGTGGTGACAAGCAGAAGAAGAAATAGAGAAAGACCCATTGAGACTTGGGAAGACAAAAAAACCTTGATGAGACGACGGTTCGTTCCTAGTCACTATCACCAAGAGTTACATCAAAAACTTAGCAGATTGGTGCAAGGCAACCGAAGTGTGGATGATTATTTTCAAGAGATGGATGAGAGCCAATATAAAGAAGATCGTGAGGCTACCATGGCCAGATTTCTTAGCGGTTTGTTGCATAAGGATATCTTGGTGGAGCAGCAGCTCAAGAGGAAGGGTAGCACACGTTAAACTTATGGCACGAGTTCTATTACTCAACGTCCTAGCTACTCACATGAAGAGAAAATTGTTCCAAAGCCAAAGATTGAATTCAAGTTGAATACTAGCGGACAAGAGGTCAAAGGTAAAGCTGAACCCTCTTCTACAAGAAATCTTGATGTGAAATGTTTTAAGTATCATGGCAGGGGACATTATGCAAATGAATGCTCAAACAATAGGGCCATAATATTTAGAGCCAATGGAGAGTACGAAACCGAAAAAGAAGTGGTTTCAGATTCTATGTCATCTCAAGATGAGCTAGAGTTACATGCAGCCAAATGTGATCTTTTGGTAGCTAGAAGGTCTTTAAGTGTGCAAGGTAAACTAGAGGAGAGCGTGCAGCGTGAGAATCTATTCCACACGCGATGTCTTGTTCTTGATAAGGTGTGTAGTCTTATAATTGATGGAGGGAGTTGTACGAATGTGACGAGTACTACCCTTGTGGAGAAACTGAAATTGATTACTCGAAAACATCCCAAGCCGTATAAGCTTCAATGGTTAAGTGAGTTTGGAGAACTCAAAGTGTCAGAGCAAGTTGTGGTTAAATTTAGCATTGGGAAGTATAAGAACGAGGTGATTTGTGATATTGTGCCAATGGAGGTTGGGCATATTCTTCTTGGGAGACCATGAAAGTTTGATCGGAAAGTTGTTCATGATGGTTTCACCAACAAGCATTCATTTGATTATAAGGAGAAAACTGTTACGCTTGTTCCTATGACTCCTAATGATATCTACCAAGATTATTTGCTTCTAAAGCAACATGAGGAGAGAGTTATGAATGACTCAAACACAAAACACCAAAAATAGAGTGAGATTGAGAGAGAAACACTAAAAATAGTGATTTTAAGAGTGAAACACACAAAGAGAGAAAAAAAAAGAAAACACCAAAATTTCTTTGTGAGGTCAAGTAAGATAAAGAGAGCTTTGGTTTCACATCAGCCTATATTTGTACTTATGTACAAAGAGATCTTTATGAGTTCTACTAACCTTGACCCCGGTTTGCCTAGTGGTGTTTCTTCTTTGTTGCAGGATTTTGGAGATGTATTTCCGGATGAGAATCCTAGTGGTCTACCTCCAATCTGAGGGATTGAGCATCAAATAGACTTTGTACCCGGAGCATCCATTCCAAACCATCCAGCCTATAGAACCACTCCGGAAGAGACCAAGGAGTTGCAAAGGCAAGTGAGTGAGTTGATGGAGAAAGGATATATCTGTGAGAGCATGAGTCCATGTGTCGTGCCCGTTTTACTAGTTCTTAAGAAGGATGGAACTTGGTGCATGTGTGTTGATTGTAGATCCATCAATAATATCACGGTAAAGTATAGTCACCCAATTTCTCGCTTAGATGATATCTTAGATGAGCTGCATGGTTCTTGTCTCTTTTCTAAAATTGATGTTAAGAGTGAATATCACCAAATTCGAATGAAAGATGGTGATGAATGGAAAATAGTTTTTAAAACAAAACATGGTCTTTATGAGTTGTTAGTCATGCCTTTTGGATTAACTAATGCACCCAGCACGTTCATTAGGTTAATGAACCATGTTTTGAGATATTTTATTAGTTTGTTTGTGGTTGTCTACTTTGATGATATTCTGGTTTTTAGCAAAAGTTTGGAAGAGCACAGAGAGCATTTGAAATCGGTTTTAGGTGTACTAAAAAAGGAAAAACTATATGCTAACTTGAAAAAGTGTACCTTATGTACAGATAACCTTGTGTTTCTAGGCTTTGTTATGAGTGCACAGGGCATTCAAGTAGATGGGAAAAAGAAAGTTGAGATGGTCAAGAAGCTTCATGAAAATACGAGGCTTAACATTGAGCAAAAGACTAAGCAATATCAAAAGTAAGCCAATAAAGGAAGGTGTGAGAAGAGTTTTACACTCAGAGACTTAGTTTGGGTTCACATGAGGAAGGAACGATTTTCATCTCAAAGGAAGTCTAAGGTAACGCCAAAGGTCATCGGGGCATTTCGAGTCTGGAAAAGATCAATGAAAATGCCTACAAGATAGACTTGCCAAGTGAGTACAAAATCAGTTCTACCTTTAACATTTCTAACTTGATTCCTTTTCATGCAGATGAACCTAATTTGAGGTCAAATCCTTTTCAAGAGGAAGGGGATAATATGATTATGGAAACCAGCAAGGAAGCTAAGGAGAACTTGAAGCTAAGTCATGAAGATCACGAGAGAGCTATGGAGATTCCAGTCAGCCCAATAACAAGATCACGGGCTAAACAAATCAAGGAGAGCATTTGTGGATTAATTCAAGGCCTTTTAGAAAAAGAACAACATAAGGAATCCATTGGACTTTATACTTGCCAAGTCCAAACCACTTTGAACCTCTACAAGTCCAAGAGAAGTCTTAAATCATGCCTTAAAGTCCAGCCCATGAATAGTGACGAATTTGGAGGCCAAAAATATATTTTGGAGGCCAGAAGTTCAAGAGTCCTTCTCATTCAAGTCATAGTAAATTGTGACATTTACTTGTCATTTACTTAGTAGTCTTTACTTTTCATATTTAAGATATTCAATAAGCTTAGAGGAATCTAGAGAGTCCTTTTTTTCTTTATAAACTCATGTAATTCTCATGTGTGAGGATTCAACTTTTTATCAATAAATTTGAGAGTGATTTTCTTTTGTTCTTTGTGAACTTTTCGATCTTTCTTGGTGTGTCATTTCCAAGGGATCAAACTGGTTTATAAGTGATTTTCATCACACTTGTGTGGTCATTCCTAGCCATTGGGGTGAAGGGCCGAGTCGAAACAGCAACAATCTTTGGTTTAATATACTAAAGATGGGGGCTACTCGAGTCAACATTCCGTGCTTCCACCACCTTACTTATTCAAAACGAGCTAAAACAACAACAATCTTAGGTTTAATATTCCTAAGGTGGGGGTTACTCCAATTCTTTGAAGACCAAGGCCTATCCTTTACAACTTGGAGTGACGATTCCTTCAGGATTCCGCGTCAACAAGGGTTGATTACAAGCTGGGTTGATTGCAAACGGGTTTTCTTAGCCAAATTTTTCACGAATTCTCGCACAGCCAAGCTTCGTCATGCCATATCCAACTTCGCTCAAACTGGTACAAACTCCTTCGCTGAATCTTGGGAGAGGTACCATTCACAATGTCCCCATTACGATATAATTGAAGAGAGCATCCTTAGTCGGTTCTACAGGGGCCTTCACCCAAGGTTGTGTATGCTATTGGATAAAACCAGTAATGGGAATTTCCTGAATCAAGATGTCGAAAATGGTAAGAATTTGATTGAGAATTTGGCCTTAGCAGATGGCCAATATGGTGAAAACATTGTTTGAGGCGTTATACAATATATTCCAAATTTGTGAGCAAAAAGGAGCTGAAGACACTGAATGATAAGATAGATATGTTGCTGATGGTGCACCATAAGCAAGTTAGCATGATTAGCGACGAGACTCTAGCGGTAGAGGAAGATACATAGGTTGATGAGGTCAGTTTTCTGCAAAATCAATAAGGCCAAAAGCCCTTAAACAACAGCTAGAAACAGAATCCCGACCTATCCTACAGAAGCAACAACGTGGAGAACCCACGCGACCAAATATATCCACCAATAGTTAAGAAAGCATGGATTTCGCACAACCAGTACAACCAAAGTTTTCACCGTACACCAAATGCACAATAGGCACCATCCTCCCCACGAAAGGAGTCCCTTCAGATTATGGAGCTTCTTCAACAGATTAAGCATGGCCAAACTACACGGGCTGCAGAATTTAATAAGAGGTTTGATGAGGTTCATCAGCGAATAGACAAATCACATAATGACCTTCGTTGCAAGTTTGAAACTTTGAATGCCAGATTGAAGTATGTGGAGAGTCAGCAAGCTTCTTCTTCTGTGAAGACTACATGCTAATTTCCTAGTAAAGTTGTACAAAATCCTAAGGAATACACAGCTTAATCACTTACTCTCAGGAGTGGCAAACAACTACCTCCGCGAGTTGGTACACCAATTTGCATTTTGGACAATAAGGTTCAAAAGGGGGAGGGGAAACAAACTGAAACAACACCCTCTGATGTTGAATCACCTGTTGTTGCTCCTGTTGATGATACTATGCCTGCTTATAGGACAAAAGCGCCATTTCCAACTCGTCTAAAGAAGGACAAGTCAGGTAAGATCAGAGAACTCTTTGATAGTCAAATGAGAGGAGTCGATTTGAATATGCCACTGCTAGGTGTATTTGCTCTTATTCCCAATTACCAAAATTCTTAAAAGATGCTATCAAGGAAAAATCCAAAGGTGTTGAGGGTATGCTACTTGAGTCTCAGGATTATAATGTTGTAGCTGAAACTAAAATTATGTTGGAAAAGCTAGAGGATCTAGGAAGAGACTTTGACTTAGGAGCTTCCATCAGTTTGACGCCTTTGAGTGTGGCTAAGAGGCTAGGCCTGGATGACTACAAAGCTTGTAAAATCTCTTTGATCCTTGCTGACCGCACCAAGCGCTTCCCTCATGGCCTTTTACAGAATTTACCAATCAAGACTGGAGATGTGGAGGTTCCAACTGATTTTATACTCATACAAATGGATGAGAGCCACAAGACCCTATGCTTTTGGGAATACCATTTCTGGCATCCGTTGGACCAATTATAGATGTGAAAAGAAGAACCATTGAGTTGAACTTTGGTGACGACGTCAATATGGAATTTAATCTCAACTATGGGGATTCAAGTAAGCCTACAATAGAAGGTCAAGGTTTCACGATTAGTGAAGGGGTTGGTATGGGTGATGAACAAGAATACAAGGGAACTCTGGTTTCCTTTGCAACTCCACCTTGAAAAAGAAAGGGTGAAGAGACAAGCTTAGAGACTATAAACAAGCTCACTTTGGAGGAAGTCCCAAGAATATCCATTTATAAATATCCTTCAATTACTTTAAGTTTTCTTTTTAATTTTCGTTTTGAAGTCCTTCGCTTCGCTGTTGATAATGGTTGTGTGCTAAGTGAGTAGTTGTTGCATAGGGGCATATCTTGGAGATCTATCTAATGATCCCTCATTGCAAATACACACACTCACTCAAGCACATAACTATTTTTCTTATCTTTACTTCGATTTTATGATTTTCAGAAGTAGTAAAGATGAGCTGTGGAGGCATTCATTTCCTCCCAAGTGTAGCTGGTTGGGTTAATGCATGGAGCAGAAGTTGGCTCGCCACTTGGAGTGTCGAGTTGGTCCTGCGAGTGGCCTTTTCTCAACCTTGACATTGTTCCTCTGTTGGTCCTTTTCCTTCGTATTAACTTGACTTTAGCTGAGGAGTGGCGAGCTGGCACTGATTTAGCTGATCTGCGAGTTTCTTCCGTTGAGACTGAGTGCCTCCTTCATTTCCTTCCTGAGCTCCTCTCTTTCCTTTGCCCATTCACCTTTCACCTTTGCTAAGCCTCTTACCTTCTTAATTAGCCATTTCCCAACTTCTGCAACTTCCCAATACGCTTGTGAGCTTCGTGTGTCGGGATGCCCATTCGCGGCTGACTGAACTCCTCAAAGAAATATGTTTCTAGCTCATCTTCCTTATTTTCGTCTTGAGCATGAGCATCTTCTTGCTGTTGCATAGCCTGGCCGAAAAGATGCAGCAGATGTGTGAATTCCACATTCTTGGCCGATCCCAGGGAACTCAATTTTATGCATGGCAGTATGATTTTCGCATCATGGTTTGCTGGGTGGAAGAGATTGTACACCAGCCTTCCACCTTGGTCTTCCCAGCCTAATACTTCTGAAGCCTTGAAAGAGTGAGCAGTCATGAACTTTGGCACTACCACTCCAGCCTCATTCAATTTAACTCTGCAAGCAGTCAAAATGGGAGTTATGACTTCACCTATGCATATTGGCTTTAGTTTGTCTCTGCTGGCTTGAACTGATGCTATAGACCTATAAACAGTAAATTGCTTAGCCAAGGCATAAGCTAAACCAACATTAGCATTATCTTGGTGTTTCTCCTTTACTCTTTGAGGGCGCGGCTATCTCCTTTCCCTTGTCTACTGTTGGCGCAGGATATTCCTCATTATTAAAAGCTCAACTTGCTGGGTAGAGCGGCGAGCTTGAGTGCAAGCTGCGTCTTCATCAAAAGAAAAAGTGTAATCGTTCGATAAAACATAACTTATAAGCTGAAAATAATGTTAATTAGTATATAATTAGGAAAAAGTAAAGTGAAAATAAATTAAAGCCGTAAGTATACTTAGTTACCTCTGAATTTTGAACGGCGTCATACAATACTTGAATAAATCTTTCTCCATAGTGTACACGGGATATAGGCATCACTAAAAATTAAATTTCAAAAATATATTAGATAAAAAATTACATGTCAGTCAATTATTATTATTATATAAAATATATGTACCATCCTTGAGTTGGAACTAAAGTTTAATGGTGGGTTTGTTATTAACGTTGAAAAGATCTCATATCACTAATATTAACAATTTGTCCAACTACATATATAAAGCCAATTTTTGTTTAGAAAAGAAAAGAAAAAATAAACTAAATACTTTGCCATAAGATAGTTGGTTTGTAATACAATATAAACTTTAAATAATAAAGAAAAAAGAATAACTAATATAAGAATTACAAAACCATAGAAAATTATCTATAAGATCGTCTGAATCCAATTGCTCTTGAAAAATGTCAACAAAATAAACTAGACGAAAATATATGTCATCCAATTTAGAAGAAACTAAGACAATTACATTTGCGATGGTAACATTCATTTTGAATAAATGATCAGTAGCTTTATATTTTCCACCGGATTTGGTTAGATTGAAATTCTTTATACCAACCAATGACTTTCCTTTACATGATTAGAGAATATTCTTACCTAATCCTTTATATCGTTGAATGAATAAGAGATCCAAAAAAATTGTGCAGAACTATTTTAATTTACACACCATCAGAAAGTAAAACAATATAATTTATATACAATAAGATTTTTTTTAAAATATATATCACGATTCATCTGCAATAATCGTGTCGAGAAAATTATCAACATAAATACCAGAAGATTACGACACATGAAGAGCTTTAACATGAATTATCCATTCATTTTTGAATGGTGTGAGTTTAGAAACATGATAGTAAGAAATCATATCAAATCGAGATTTTTTTTGTGCTACAGAATTAACTAAACAAATGAAGAATGAGAAAAAATGGTTTGAGAGGTAAAGAATAATGGAGTATATACTAGAATTAGATCGAGTATTAAGGTTTGATAAATTTGATTTTTCATAGATATAATATAGATGTTTATCTAATACATAAAATCAAGAAATTGAGATTTAAATATATAAATATTGCCGTTCGACTATAGGATAAAAATATGTAAATTTTTACATTTTTTAATATCTAAAATAAGTAACAAGCTGTTAAAATCCATGTTAAAGATAGATTATCCATAAGCGAAATGGATAAATCGGATTATATCTTGGATATCCATTTATTGTTCGGATTAAAAATATAAAAAGATATAAACATCATTAATAAATTTATGTTTGTGGAACTAAATCAAATAGTAAATTATGTCGTTTCTGAACAATGTAAGAGTGGTATAACCACTTAGAATAAATTGGATAATCCACTAAAAAGAGATAAAACCAATGAAATGACTAAATTTGCATTAATTAAATCAAATTGGTATGAACAAATGAAAAGGTATTTGATATCATTTTTATAAAAAGTGAAAGTTAAAGATGAGAAAATCCGAGATAAAATCTCCTATAAATATAGTAGATATTAACATCATATAAATATAACAATAAATATTATTAAAAGTAATATTATAAAATTCATTAACCTGAATAGGAGATTAGGTTAATGTATTGTGTGACAAATAAAAAAAGAAAAATAAAAAAATATTCCAATGCGGTTTAAAGTTAAACCTAAAATTTCCGGTTTTATGACAGAACCAATTGGTTTTTCAGTTCTGTTGAAAAATTGATCATATTACCCCACCTAAAACACCTAACTTCGCCTCGATCTCATCGAAGCTCCCCTCTCTTACATTACATACCACTCCACATCAACCATTTTTCTTCGCATCGGTCTGTCTCCCTCTCTCTACCTCTCTCAGGCTTTAACATGTATCTGTTTCTCTCTCTCTCTGTCTCTTGTTCTCCATTTGTGTCTGTGTGTTTTTTATTAGTTTCCAACGGAAGAAATGCAGCTGTGTCTCCATATATATCTCTCTGTCGATAGAGTTTTTCTCTGATGTTAGGCTAGAGAAAAATTTATTCATGTACAATTTCTTGGTTGTTTGTGGTTGTTCTCTGAATTGATTAGATTATTTATTCTATTTTACTATATATGTGAAATGCGGACTTTGTTTGTGTATTCTACTCAAATCATTATAAATATGCAGATAGGATTTTGGGCTTTTTTTTTCATTCTGTAGATTCAGATTTCTCTGATGTGTACTGGATAGATCCAAACTAGGCTTCGTTTTCTCTAATTGTTCTGACGTTCAGACTGCGAACTTATATGTGTGTGTTTTCTTTTGGTTTCGTCCAGTTCGTGTTTTTTGCCAATGCGTTGGCTTTAGGTTGGTCTGATTCTTAAATTTTGTTTAAAAATAATCTTATGTGCTAATTGTAACTTGTATTGTGTATTGAGTCCAAACCAAACATTACACAGAAAGCTCATTTACAGTGTTTTGACATTTCTAGAATTCTCCGTTCTTCACTTGTTGTTTTTAGTATCAACGATACTTCTTTTTCTTGTTCTTTTATACATTTTTTGAATAGAAAAATTAGAAAGATTGTAAAAATGGCGGCAACAGCAGCTTCAAGCTTGCAAATTGCTATAAGAAGGCCAAGCGTTTCTTCATCTTGTAAAGTTCTTAAAGCTGGGACTTACATTGCTGGTGTGAATCCTGGAAATGCTTCATGGGACAAACTTGCCTGCACTCGCCATTTATCGAACCTTGGATGTTTGAGAAACCACAGTGCTATTCCAACCACTAAAAGACCCATTTCATTTTCCACAAAGGCCATGTCTGAATCCAGTGAAAATAGGGCTTCTTTTGGGCTTCCAATTGATTTGAGAGGTTGGCATATCTTCTTTTGTTTTCGTCTTCATCGTCCTGTTTCTATCACTAGTAGTAGGTCACTAAGGTGCTATTATAAGCATTGTGATAGAAGACTTGGGTTTTCTGAACTAAGGAAAGGTAAATGGTACAGGTAAAAGAGCTTTCATTGCTGGTATAGCTGATGACAATGGATATGGTTGGGCCATCGCAAAATCTCTTGCTGCTGCAGGAGCTGAAATATTGGTCGGGACATGGGTTCCTGTAAGTGATTTTCCTAATCCTTTGGTACACATTATCGTTTTCGCTTTTTCAGATGCTTTTAGTCTCCTCAGTTGCTAATTATACTAACCTTTGAGTGGTCTTCTAGGCACTTAATATTTTTGAGACAAGCCTGAGACGTGGAAAATTCGACCAGTCACGAGTGTAAGGACTTACAAATTAATGTCTGGTTCCTTTGTTGGAACATACATATTTCATATAATGAAACATTAAATATCTATCCATATGTAATTAGGTTGCCAGACGGGTCATTGATGGAAATTAAGAAGGTTTATCCTTTGGATGCTGTGTTTGACAATCCTGAAGATGTGCCTGAAGATGTAAGGAGATTGAGTGTATAGTTTTCTCATGGTATGGAACTGTTCATTTCCGATTTACATCTTACATTCCCAACTGTATAAGACATTTTCAGGTGAAAGCAAATAAGCGATATGCAGGATCATCAAACTGGACCGTACAGGTATGTTCTTGATTTTACACTAAATAATGCCCGCAATGTTTTTATTCGTTTCACTCCAGAATAAAAACGTATGATCATATCAAATGAAAAAGGTTGTATTTCTTCTTAAAGGTTCTGGCTTATTACCTAAACTGACATTTGTTGCTTAAACAGGAAGCTGCCGAATGTGTGAAAAACGATTTTGGAAGCATCGACATTCTCGTCCATTCCCTCGCAAATGGGCCAGAGGTTGAGAATTATATGTTCTTATTCATTACTGACTACATTTAAGTGTATTCTGTACAACTTTTGCCTAAATGTTGTACTTGTTGTTTAGGTTAGCAAACCTCTTCTGGAGACATCGAGGAAAGGCTATCTTGCTGCTATCTCTGCTTCGAGTTACTCCTTTGTTTCGTTGCTCAGGCATTTTCTGCCAATTATGAACCCAGGCATGTTACAAGATCGAACGTCTCTCATTATTTATAGTAATATGTTTTCTAATTTTGTTTCTCAATGGTGCTTCAGGAGGTGCTTCAATATCTCTTACTTATATTGCCTCTGAAAGAATCATTCCTGGGTAAGGGCTATACTAAGCTTCACAGCTTCTGCATATGCTTATCATGGATTCAAACTAATGCACGCACACAACACAGTGGTTTCGTGTATACACAGATTTATTTGGCACAAGATTACAAGCATTTTCTCTCATTCTCTGCAGGTACGGTGGAGGTATGAGTTCTGCCAAAGCAGCACTAGAGAGTGATACACGGGTAAGTTTTCGACTGTGTTTAAATTGTGTTCATGAACTAAAAAATAACTATATTAGATGTCGATGTCTCTTAGTCTAACTGCGTATTCAACAACATAGGTGCTTGCATATGAAGCTGGAAGGAAACAAAACGTTAGGGTCAACACGATCTCTGCAGGTACCTCATCTTTCATTCTTAACACGTGTAGTTGTGCAAATAGACGCTTTCTAATTATAAAAAGTACAACTTTTTCTGGTTCAGGTCCTTTGGGAAGCCGAGCAGCAAAAGCAATTGGGTTCATAGACACCATGATTGAATATTCTTACAATAATGGGCCTATTCAGAAAACACTAACCGCAGGTTCTTTTCCTTCAAACGATCATCTCTTTTGGCCATTTATAACTTGCTTTCCCCTGTAGTCTTACAATGTGTATATGGCGATGATGCAGATGAAGTCGGGAATGCAGCAGCCTTCTTGGCATCACCATTGGCCTCTGCCATTACCGGTGCAACCATCTATGTGGACAATGGCTTGAATGCAATGGGCGTTGCACTCGACAGCCCGGTGTTCAAAGACCTAAACAACAAGAATTAGGGTCTTGATCAGCGACTGAGACTCCGTAGATTCCATTTCATGATCATACTTGTTTGTCCTTTGAGTAGTATGTTCGAAATATCGGCTTGTCTTTTCGTCCCTGAAGAGAATAAAGTATGATTCTAGGTTTGTTTTTTAGCAACTATATGTAATAACTATTAGACTATTTATTCCTTATGATTAAAAAATTTCAAGTGAAACTATTACGTCTCTATTATGAGTTTGCCACTAATGTTTAACCATTACTTAACAAATTTTATAACTTCTATACTTGGGAGGTGCTTGTTTATGCTGAGTGTCATAAATACTCGAAGAGATTTTATATGCTGATTATAAATTATGCTTGTTTTCGCATTAATGTTCTAATTTGTCTCCAATTTCAAAGCTAGATTCGTAAAACCAAACTGGTTTCCTCTAAAAGAAGAACCAATTATCAGTTCCGACTTAGCTCACCGATAAGGGCTTGGGACATATTAGATATACATGTTTCATTAGCTCATTGGAGCTGTTAATTTGCTGTTAAAGTTAGTTAGAGTTTGTTAATCTAAAGCATTGTATATAAATCTTGTTCAGATACGATTATCAATTACACAGTTGATTTATTTTACTTAAACGGTGTTAGAGCATTTTTTTCCGCTAACTTTTCTCTCTCGACTGTGATTCCTTTGTTTTCTCGAGAAAAAATTTCATTCATTCAAGTTTTCTTGTTGATTTCACTTCAGTCTATTGTGTTCATCTTTCTAGTTCATCGGTTTTGATCGTTATCGCGATAACAAATACAGGAACTAGACTCAGAAATCGTTCTTCAGCTTCAATTGAATCTGGAGATGAATCACATGCAGCTAATTGATCAACTTCAAGACAAAATCTCCATGATCAACGTACATGAAATTATCAACCATCAACTTCAACTTATTCAATTGATAGCTCTCATAATCCGTCACATTTGTCGGGTAGTTCAATTTCTCATAGGACATAATGATGACTTTGCTTCATCTCGTAGTCAAGTTCTGAACATGAAACCAAGACCTACTCTGTCAGATATGTACAATATATTGGATCAAGATGAAAGCCAGAAAAGAAGAAAGCCACATGAATCCTAATCCCTCAGCGTTTCAAGTTCAAGCCAATGCAGTTACTTATAATTCTCAAAATGGGAACTCTACTCAAAACAATCAAAAGAATAGACTTGTTTGTACTCATTGTGGCTTGACTGGTCAAACAATTGAGTGATGTTATGAGATCGTTGGATATCCTAGTGGATGGAAACCAAAGAATCAAAGGCAGAAGCAACAAGTTTCCATTCTTATTGGAGTAATTCTGGCTCTTACTGATGCAGCAGATGGTCATGAATTTGGTGTTGACCTCTCCAATGATCAGATACAGCAACTGATGGCTTTCTTCACTGCTAAACTCAAGCCTCAGACTGCAACTATTACAGATGTGACCAATGATAAATAACACTTGACTACCGGTCTAAACAACCAATGTTAATTTTAACTTATTTTAAAAAATCTTTGTTTACAATTTGAAATTTGTTAGTATTTAAATTATAATTTCACTGGGTCTTTGAATTCATGTAGTAATCATCTGTTTTCCTAATTTTATTGTCTTCCCATATAAATTAAAAACTTTTGTTGAATGACTCAAATTAACTCCATAGTAAAGTGATTTAATAAAGTCAAATAATCTTGTTACATTCCGTAAATTCCAGTTCGAAGTCAGTAGTAAATTAATGGAGAATACATGGCTGACTACATATAACCCTCTATATACTCGTTCACACCAGATTTACCGTGTACTAATTGGTTTTCTTCGTAATTAAACTCAAAATTTATGTACTCTTTGTAATTTCACTCAATTTTTTGTTTCTTTAAAATCAACTATATTATTAATTTTACTAGGGGATTGACGGGTTACGCCCGGTTTTTAGTTTAGAAACATTTATGTGTAGTTTATTTGTTGGGTAACTTGTCAAATTTTGTGATTTGCGTTGTATTTCTGAAATGAAAGGTATGTGCATCAGAAATGAATAATTTTATTACTATTTGGAATGGAAAAATTAAAGATATGTTGCCCTACATATTGGACAATTTTTATTTGCGTTAAGTCAACTTATTATGCAATCATGGTGGTAGATGTGGTTGCAGGCTAGATTATTAATGGCATCTCGTACTTTGAATGTTTGAAAGCAAATAGTTCAATTTTTCAGTTATGAGTTATAATTATGAAGCAGACTTCAATCAGGATTCTGGTCTGGTTTTATTTATTATTTAAAGATCAAAAGTACATGTGTGAAATTATTTGAAGACTATACTTATAATATTATCTGAATAACAATTTAATAATATATCTTTTATGAAGTAGTATTTATTTATAAAATTATGTCATTGAAATATCCAAATTGCATAAGATGTTATTCTTTTCGAATAATTAGATCGATAAGATACAATAACCTCAAATCCTTTTATAGTTTGTCTAAAGTAAGAGAAAGGGAACAAATTCTAGATATTAGAATTATTAGTTGGATTGACTAAACGGAAAAATGACATGTATATAAGATATTCAACCCAATTATTTTGGATGGTATAAAAAATAAAAATAAAAAGTAACTATGGACATTCAAAAGTGGTGAATATGTATAGTTTCAATAGAAGACTAAACAACTTCATCACTGTAAATCAACCGACGTGTAATATGGACATTCAAAGGTCTTTCGAATTTGAATAACGAAGATTAAGTTACGTATTATATAGTCTTTGGTCCATAAATATATTTAAAATGTAAAACAAAACCTTTATTTTCAAAGATTTTTGTTAACAAAATCGAAATGGACTTAGTTAATAAAAAGAGATGAAGAATTGGACGAAGAAGAAGATTCAATTTCAGGTAATTAGAGGGTTTTGATTTATGAATGACAAAATCTAGATATATAATAAACGGTTAAATTTTAGTATTTTTTTCCAAATGTATAATAACTAAATTATGCTATATAAGGTAACTGATTATATAATATATTATGAAAATTGTTTATTCTAAAGAAATTTTATTGTAAAGAAATCTATTTAACTTTTTTCTTTGACTCGGTTCATATACAATTTAGGTTTTTCAAATATGTAAAAAAAAAAGATAAATATAGTTCATCTTACCTTACAATAAATTCTTTTGTTTCATGCAATCTCTTTATCAACACATTATCTACACCTTGGATTAATGAAGCCATTTGCAGGTTTGTGTCATGATAGATTCAATAAACTTTGGATGACTTTATTAATGTATGCGTATTTAACAAAACACAACATTTTGATAGTAATGAATATTGAGTGGAAGTAAGTTTATAGAAAGGTGATCTCGTAGTAGTGTAACGTTAAACCAAAAAAAGGGAAATAAGATGGAACTTATGAATAGTATGGAGGGACATAAAATTGAAAAAACTTGTAACATTGAGAATGATTTTAAATTAAATCAAACAAACAACTTGTAATGTGACGTGAATAAGCTGGTTTAGTTGTCTAGACGGGGGCGCTTCTCGTTCTTCACGTCTTCATCAGATATTTTGTTTGGATTTGTGTTCCGAGTCTTGAAAAGAATTGCACAGTCAGCAGATATGAGGTTGTTTATTCCGGACGCCTCGTCGTTCAAGCCAACGTCGTTCGGAATAATACGGGAGACAGTGAAAGTTTGACGTGAAACTAGAAAGTTGTACATTGACACTTTGATATGTAATTTGCAAATTTGGCCAATGATGTGTTTTAAACTTTCAGGAGTTTTAGTTTTTAGTGTTTCATTGTTATCATCTCCCTGGGTAAAAAGGTAACAAAATTTGGTTATTATTTGTATGGAAGGTGTAGGTGTGTTTTTGAGGTGCAATGGCATTGAATATACCTCAATTGAACTATTTATTTCCTGACATATAGATATATGTCTACACTTATAAATTTTAATCGATGTAGAAAATATTGTATTTTTTATTTATTTTAAATTTTACATAGTTTATTTTTATTTTTTTCTAATTTATATTTTTAGTTGAAGTGACTGCTTTTTGTTAGTCATTAAACATATGATTAGTACGTAACTGGAAAAAAAACAGCACTTGAAATTAGTAACCACTACTACGTCTACCAATCCTTTAAAAAAAAATTATTTTGCTAGAACATCAAACATAAGTAGTATTATATATAAATTGATTCATTTATAATAAAGTAGTTTCTTTTTCTTGACCACTAAATTGCAGTATTTTGATAAGTTAGTTAGTTTGATTATTCTTAAATAATATGTAAGTTTAGGTTTTACTACGTAAAATATTATTTATCAGTTTGGTCATTTTTAATTGGTATTCAGATTATGGATAGTTTATTAAGTAAAAAAAAATTTCATATTTTTAAAAAGAATCGTATAATTTTTTGTTTGGTAATTTAGATAACTCTTCTAATAATTTTGGCCATACGATACGATATATTATACTTCTAATCAATATATTGGTTTAGTATAGATTACAACATAATATAACTTAATTTGATGTGAGACCTTTGAATGTCCATATATTAGTAAGTAATGTGATTAAGTAAATAATAATTGTCTTTTAATTTTTTATTGAAAAATAAAAATTTCTAAAATAAAAGCTGATGTGGCAAGAAGATAAGAGTGATGTGGCAAAAAGATAGGAGTTTGAGAAAAATGAGTTGGATGACTTGAGAGGTCTCAAAACTTTACTTTTATTAGTATAGATAGATTAATTGAATTTATTTATCAACCTATTTCTCGTTAGTTTATCAATTTGATCTAAACTAAATCTTCTACTAAATCTTAACGTCTCTTCTTTTTATTCAATAATAAAAATGCGGTTTAATGGCTTAGTAATCATGATTAATAAAATTGTGGTTTGATCTAAGAAAAATTATAAAATTATGGTTTGATTTTGGAGAAAATGTTAAATTAATGAAAATTGATGTTGATAAATTGAATTTGGTACATGAAACTAATTGAGTATTGTTAATTTAAAAGAAACAGCAAGTTGGTGTTGATTTAAGTAGAGAAAAATGAGTTTAGGATGTACACAGAAACAATAAATATAGAGTGATCCGATGTGAGCATGTATAATACCGGGAGAAATATGCACGCAGCCCAAAATTACATGATTAATAGTTTAATATCATTTGTTAAATCAGTAAATTTGATTCATTCAACAACAATTTAATATTAAAATTGCAAAGGTTTTAAAAGTTTGACACGTTTTTTCAGAAAAATATTATGTAACCAATTTGAAAAAGTTACTTGTTCTCGTCGAATTAGGACGTAGGTCACACTTCTGATAAAGTGTTCAAAAACAAATTAGACCAGGAGCAAATCTGTTTAAATATAGCTTGATCTTTGATTCACTGGCCGAAGAAATTATTTCTACACAAAATTCAAATCAAACTTCTACTTTTCCTTTCATAGTTTACAACGCTTTCAAAAGAAAACAGTGTATAATTTTATAAAAATTGTCAAAAAATTCAAATAAACAACATGGACTTTAAATTTCAGACTAATAAAAAAAGATTCAAACTGAACTTCTTTTGAAGTGTTGTTAAATTTTCGTTAAGTGACATGTGTACGAAAAGAAAAAGAGTTATTTTCAATTTGAACTTCTTTTGGAGTACTATTTTCATATAAATTAAAATAAATATATTAAATTAAATTATTAGTATAAAATTTATTATTATTCCTATAATTAATATTTGTAAAAAGCAAAGTAGAGAAAATGACACAAATAAGTATTGTACCAAACTCGATAACTACAACCAAATATATGTTTGAGACATTAAGTAAAGTAGAGAGTTAGGCTATGTGTTGAATCTCTGATCTATTCATGAAGTTTGGGTTACCTTTGCTGAAAACTTTAGTATGAGTTACAAGCAATAGTGTTTGAAGTAAGAAGAGTTTTGCAAGTGATGCCATAATATAGAAAACAACTCTTATAATATTGCAGGGATTTCCGAAAATATGTGTCTTTGTAAAATCTCTTTTTGCAATATTTAAATTAGTTTTGAGAATTTATAGATTTCAAACTTATGGTCTAAACCTATATTTTTATCATGTGTGGGTTAATCACTTTTCTCTTCAATTTTGATTAAATATGAGAATTTGAATATTTAAAATTATATATATTAAAAAAATATATTTACTAAGGTTTTGATATTATATGTAAATATTTATATTTATATATATAAGTTTTATTTATTTAAATTTAAGCTTGACTTTTATATTTTTGTAAATATTAATTATAAAAATAGTAATTTAGTTTCAAAATAACTTTTTTCATTGTACATTTGTCATTTAACGGAAATTTAACAATTAACTAACATTTTTAACTATCAATGTTTATTTTGACCCAAGATTTAAAGTTCATGTTGGTTATTTGAATTTTTGGACAGTTCATCTCGGGTTATGCAGAGTTCTATTGTTTGTATTGAAATTGATACGACTAAAAAAGTTTACTTTCAAAATAACCGTTGTCCCGCTTTCATCAACAAATATATGTTGTCAACTAGTTTAGACAAGTCTCTGTTTTTATTACCAAATTTTGAACTTAAAAATATGAGTTTAGACATTGTCTTCATCACTCGCACTCGAGCTTTCCACTACACTACCCATTGAAGATCCTGAGACATCAGAGAGATTTTCATTGTTTTTAGTGTTGCTCTCAACGGTTGACGTAGAAGTTAAAGAGCTAACAACTCAAGCAGCTGGTTTTTGGTTAATGGTTGCTGGTTTGGAAGCAACAAGTCCTTGTAACTCCATGGTTTCTCGAGCTGCTCTTTCCTTAGCTTTCTTGGCTCTTTCAAGAACCTCTTCCTGTGATCGAAATTTAAAAACAAAACAATTGACTCCACATCGGGAATGAAGATTGAATTACAGATTTACAACATATCATTCGATCAAGACTTTCTCCGAGGAAAACTTTTCAAAATATGGTTTACCTAGCAATGTACTAAACAACCGCAACGGACAATGTGACAAGGTATTTTCATGGCACATAACTACTCTAACTAATTTTACACGATTCAAAGAGAAATGGTAGCTATTTCAACTCGAAAACGAACAATATTAGTCGGGTAATTTGTTCCGGCATTGAGTAAATATATAGAGACCAAGTATCTTCTATGGTGAATAGACTTTACTGTGAAGTTTCCAATCTATCACACCATTACAATAGATTCCTCAACACAACAAGGAGAGAGTTGAAATACCTGAATCTCTTGAACTTGCTTCTGTTGCTCAGCTTGAAACCTTCCAATAGTACCCAAAACGTCCCCAACAGTAGAATCAATTCGCTCATTGATCACCTCAGCTAATGCTTTCCCCAAAAAGAAAGCATCTAACACAATTCTATTCTCATCTTCACCTGCAAAAATCCAATTCTTTGTTCTTATCTATCCAGGATTCTCTTAAAACCATAAGAAAACAAGATTCCAATTTTTCAATATTTGTTCGTTCGTTCAAACCTTAATCTGCCAATTGGTGGAGACCAGAATGAAACAATGACGATACACACGAAACACAATTTTCTATTTTCATCCACAGAAACAAAATTACTCACCAGAACATGTACCTTTAGGTCCTTTTGTGCAGCAATTGCACCGTAAACAAATTCTTCTTCGGGACTCCACACCGAATTGTAACCGGCGAAACTCAAAACAGGAACTCAATCGATAACGACGAGAGGGTTGATTATAGGAATTGGAAAGAGAGAAGGAGGAAGAAGATGAAATCGTGAAGCTGCTCATCTTGCTCAACCTTATGTTGAACCATGGGATTTAAGTGAGAAGAATTAAGTGAAAATGGACTATATTAATCAACAGCTTTGGGTCCACAAAGAATTATGTTTTATTAAGAACTTCTTTTTACAAAAGATAATTCTAAAGATCAATTCCTCTGGCAAACAATCGATCCTAAAAACTACTACAATTCGATAATCTAGAAGCAATATCTCAAAAGCCGATCTCTAAAACTACAATCTTAAGTTCTTAAACATTGAATTACATTTCGAGATCTCTTTTATAGGTGAAGAGCTCTTTTAGTTTGTTTCCTAATTTTTAGGATTACAACTAAATTCCCTCTACTTGGAATATGCTGATAAGATTCTTTCTTGATAATCCTTATCACATATTTGAAATTCAAACTTCAGAAAGCTTCTGATCACGAACTTCTCGCTTGTCTTCAACCCCTCGAGCCATGTGATCTTCAGCGAACTTCAATCTCCCCCTTTTTGACTTGAGTTGATCGTAAGCAAACACCTGCATTTTCAAACACTTGACAATACTTGTTGTTTCCAACAACAGTATAGTAATTACCAGAATAACAAAATAACCTTCAATTAAAAGAACGATCATAAATCCATGTTCCCACAACATCTCTAAAGAGGTGCAGACATTCATCAAGTTGATGATTAACATTAATTAATAAAAGTTCTATCAGAAATGAAATGCCACAGGTTGGCCAAAAGATCTAGAGCTAAACATTAGCTCCCCCTAAATTCTATGTGCTCTCCCTTAATCAGACACATCAAAAATTTCTTGGTCCGACTCCTGACTCTTTACTCCCCCTGCTTAACATCACAGAAGTAAAAAAAACAACAACTATGAATTCACCACTAACAAGCAGAATGAGAGATCTAACCTTTGAGTGCCTTCTTGCACAAGTGTGTGATCTCTTCAGACATTACCAAAATCGTTTCCAAAAGCTCCTTAGGTGTATACGTTTCTTCTCCCACAGACGCCTTGTCTTTTCCTTTCTGTTTCTGATATTTTGTCTTGTTACTAGGGAAAGATGAAAAAGGTGCAGGCAATTCACATTGCTTTGCAAGCAGACGAGTGAGCAGCGATGGGTACGGAAGATAGAGCTTCGATTTGGAGTCTCTTATAGACGCAACAACCTTCTTGATTTGGCTGAATATCACTTTGTCAATATTCACCCGAGTTCTGGTTCCGATCCTATACGCCAGTTGTAGTCTTAGTAGACTGACATATCCTTCATTTGATGTGCGAAGCCAATTTGTACAGCAGAATGTGTTTAGCTGTGAGTACAACTGCCCCAGATGCGCCTTTTTGACCCTGTTCAGATTCTTGATAGCTCCTTCGGTGACAGTTTCAGCTATCCTCCGACAGCACTTCAAGCTTTTGAGGGTTAGAGCGATCAGTCACATTAGGTGAGCCTAACACCTCATTGATCTTCTCGGGTGAAATCTCATACTTGTGGCCTCTCAGATACACACTCCAAGACTCACGTTCTTGATCGAAATAAGGCATGTTTTCCCACAACTCAAAAAGTACATCAGTAGAATAATCAACTACAGATTCCAAAGACCTTAACAGACCTACATCCTTAAGGAGTTGAACTAACTCTGACTCCTGCGCATCAAATGTATACGCACATTCCACTATAAACCTTTCATTTGAGGAGGAATAGAGCTTGTACCTTCGATAAGCGTCTGCGGAGCTGAAAGTCCTTTGATCGAACTCAGGAGTTAGCGGTTGAGAGTGAGTGGACACCCCTATTCTGGCTATGCGGCGGGACTTGCGGTTCTCTGAGGCCACCGAATCATCAAGGTGACGCTTGAGACTTCCCCGTGATGCCTTGGATCTAGGTATGGTACTTTTATTACCTTGAACTAAAGAGTCCTGATTTCGCTTAGCCTTCACCTTGTCTTCTTGAATGGGAGTCGGTGACTCAGATCTGCAGAATCTCAAGGGGGATCCCTCAGTTTGCTACTCTCCACTTTGGAAGTTTGCATATGATGCTTCATCTTCGTAATTGAACTCCCAAGCAATTTTGAGTTCATCACGTTCCTGATTCTCGGTGGTTTCAGTCGGTTCTTGATCGATTGTCGCCTTAGTTTCTTTCGAGTTCACCAAAAGCCGCAACCCCTTGGGTTGATAGACCACCATCGCCCTTTCTTGGTTTGTCACATACTCTCTGATGTTTCGTAGCGAAAACCCTGCTACATATACATTCTCCATCTTGAATTTCAGCTTTTTGAAACTTAGGGTTTTTTTTTCTTTCTTCGTTGAAGGCTGATTTGATTTTGTTTGTTGAGACTGTTGATTTTCCCTTCGACATCGTGATCTATTTATATCCTTCTGAATGAGCCTGAAAAGAAACGAACATACGGCCCCCCTTTCCTTTTTTCCAATTCTTTCGAATTGAAAAATTAATGAATGCATTGAATCGATTTCACACAACCCGTCGATTCACATTTGAGATTTAAATCAATTCATTTCTCTTATTCATTGAACCGAGTGACTTAGATTAATCTTGACATGATGAGCACTAAAAATAAGATTCATTGTATGTACCTTTTTTTATGCCTCTCATAACTTTCATCTTGTCATACGCAAGCTGCTTCAGCTAGCTGAAATCCGAGATTACCCAGCACACCCCTACTCAGCAAGACATGCAATAAAGTTTAAGATGTGATGACTAGACTTTCACATCATCATACCTTTATCACTTAGCTTCAACAGTATCTCAAAAAAATCAAGGCGATCAGGCAGCTGGAATTTCCTTTGGAGAGTCCCTTTTTTATATATTTATCAACTTCGCACTCAACATGCAAAAAGTCTGAGTACCACTTAACTTTTCAACTCAGAGCTTTTGGCTAGTCACTAGCCCCCTTTTTTTTATGTATAGACACAGTGTTGTATCAGATCATCACTTGACTTCTCAGCCTACTGATACAACGGCTCTCCTCAGCTCTTTGACCTCCTTGATCTTACGTTGATAAATCAACAAACTGATATTCACTGTGACGGTATGATGGGCAGCTATTTTTCATCAGCTCAATCAATCTTGGTATCTGTCTACCCTCTTTCAGGTGTCTGCTAGCTTTTCTCAGATTCAACTGCTTGCAACCTTTGCTCTATAGACACCTTTTTTTTAAAACAGTATTTCCATTAACATTCACAGACTCCAATCGCTATTCGTAGTTGAATGAAACGATTGAAGCACAGTGGTTTAGTAAACAAATCAGTGCCCACATGTTCAAGTTTGATCAGTTTCTCCTCGACGAGTTCTTGAATAAAATAATGACGAGTGTCAATATGTTTGGTTCGAGAGTGTTAAACTGGATTCTTAGCAATACAAATAGCACTCTCATTGTCACAAAAAACAAGTAATGGTTTCGAGTCCATACCATAGTTAGCAGCCATTTGTTTCATCCACAGGAGTTGAGTACAACAGCTTCCCATTGCAATGTATTCTGCCTCTGTAGTAGATAGCGACACATAGTTTTGTTTCTTACTGAACCATGCAATAAGGTTATTTCCCATAAAGAAACAGCCTCCACTTGTACTTTTCCGATCATCTATGCTTCATGCCCAGTCCGCGTCACAATACCCTGCAAGGCTCACAGTAGTATCTTTAGTAAAAAAGATGCCAATCTTGTAAGTTCCATTTACATACCTGAGTATACGTTTGGCTGCAGTAAGATGACTCTCTTTGGGTTCAGCTTAGTATCTTGCACAAAGGCCAACCGACAGACTTAAGTCTGGACGACTTGCTGTGAGGTAAAACAGCCCTCCGATTAAGCTTCTGTAAGCCGTTATGTCAATTGGTTTTCCCACCTTGTCTCTTGACAACTTCTCGTTTGATCCCATCAAAGTTTTAGCCGACTTGCTGTTTTCCATGCCAAACTTCTTAACCAAGTTTTTTGCATAAGTACTTTGATTCACGAATATTCCTTCTGACGTTTGTTTGACTTGAAGACCTAAAAAATAAGTAAGTTCTCCGTTCATACTCATTTCGAACTCTTGAGTCATCACCTTGACAAACTTGTCAACCATTTGTTGTCTGGTTGAGCCGAAAACAATGTCATCGACGTAGATTTGCACCACAATGAATCCTTCTACACTTTTAAGGGTGAACAGTGTCTTGTCAACACTGCCTCACACATATTTATTATCAACCAGATAAGTTGCTAACCTCTCATACCATGCCCGAGGTGCTTGTTTGAGACCATACAAAGCTTTGTTTAGCTTGTAAACATGATTCGGATGCTTAGAATCCTAGAAGACTTTTGGTTGTTCCACATACACCTCCTCTTGTAGATTCCCGTTCAGAAATGCACTCTTGATATCCATTTGATAAAGCTTGAAACCCATTTTGCATGTCATTCCAAATAACAACCGAATCGATTCTACTCGAGCAACTGGTGCAAAGGTTTCTTCAAAATCAACTCCTTCTACTTGTGAATAGCCTTGTGCAACTAGCCGAGACTTATTTCTGATAACATTCCCCTCTTTGTCTATCTTGTTTTTGAAGATCCACTTTGTTCCAACAACATTTACGTTGTCAGGCCGTGGAACAAGTATCCAAACATTCAGCCTCGAGAAGTTTGATAGTTCCTCTTGCATAGATGCAATCCAAAAATCATCATTAATCGCCTCTTTGTAGGTCTTAGGCTCAATCTTGGATACGAAGCATACTTTATCAACTACATCCACAAGACTTTGACGTTGTGTCATGAAGGAATATAAGCTTGTTATTGTGCTCCCAGCAAGCTGCTTAAAATTGATCTGCTTCCCACGAGTGATTATTTCCCCCTGAATCTCTCCTATGACATCTGTAAGGGAGTGATTCCTATGCACTTGTGGGGTTGTTACTGTCACGAATTCTCTTGTGGTTGCGTCGTGATCATCTGTATCTATATCGGAGTTCCGATTGCTTTCATTGAAATCATCAAAGGTTAAACGGAACGTAGATGAGTCATCGAAAACAACATTCATTGTTTCTTGCACTGTTGACGTTCGTTTGTTGTACACACGAAAAGTTGTACTTGATCCTGAATAACCAAGAAAAACCCCCTCATCACTCTGTGAGTCAAATTTCCCCAAGTGATCTTTATCATTGAGTATGTAACATATACATCCAAACACATGAAAGTAGTGAACTGTTGGTGTTTTTCCTTTCCAAAGCTCATAAGATGTCTTGTTGGTCCCTTTTCTTACATACACTCTATTGATAATGTAGCATGCGGTGTTTACAGCTTCAGCCCAGAACGATTTTGATACGTTGCTTCCATATAACATCGCCCTTGCCATTTCTTGCAAAGTTCTGTTCTTCCTCTCTACTACTCCATTTTGTTGAGGTGTTCTTGGAGCTGAGAATTGATGCGCAATTCCTTGTTCTGAAATAGTTTCCTGAAAATGTCATTCTCAAATTCTCCGCCATGATCACTGCGAATGTGTTATGTTACCTTATAGCATTCTGTTTGATTTATAATTTATAATTGCTTAATTTCTATAATCATAGGTTTTTTGAATAATAATTACGTTATTATTATTCTATAATACAATGTAGAAATGTATGTGTTTATAAAATAGATTTCCATTAAGTAAAATATATTGTTATTAAAATTATTAGTGTTATGAAACAACCTTGTAGACTCGACTAACCCTAGGCATTCATGTATGCGGACCTGATCGGATCGAGTATTTCAGGTATTTTGGAGTTGCCTATATAACATCCATTCATGTATTTTTCGCGGGTTCGGATTGAGTTCAGTTTTTATAAAATATCATATTTTGGATTAGGTTCGGGTTCGGGCCAAATTCGGGTATCCAAATTTTTAAACTAATTTTTTTTAATCCAAATAGTTACAAAAACTAAATAAAAAGGCTAAAAATGATAATTTAATCAAAATATTTAATATTTTTTATTTTTTGTTATATTGATTATAGATTGATTAGTTTATTTAGATTTGTATTTATAATTTTAATTATTTATGTAACTATAAGCATATATATAAATATTTATATAAATATATTATATATTTTGGGTATTTCGGATATTCGTTTGTGTTTCAGGTTTTACCCGACCGGACTCATAATGTAAAACCCGTTCAAATATCTTATAGATTTTGGTTCGACTCGGTTTTTTTATTTTATGTCAAATTTGGATTTCAGATTTATGCCCAGACCTAGACTCGACCCAGAAAAATGTAACAACCATATTGCAATGTATTTGCTAGGATTGTATCAGCGCTAGAATCGAACTATTTTTTTTTGTAGATGAGTTTTTCTTTTCTTTTTTGATGGTTAAAATTGTATCGTGTAGGTTTGATCTTTTGATTTGGTTTATTATAGAACCTACTCTTTTTACTTCTTTGCAGTTTAAACATATTTGTTTACTTTCGAAAATATTAATGTAATTCCTTAGTTTTTCTCGTAAAGCTTTTTATTGTAAATGTTTATTAGTTTTACAATAATATTAAAAAGTCAACAAATAAAAATTTAATTATATACTTGTTACAGTTTTCGTAAATATAAATTATGTTCATTTTCTTTTGAATTTAATCAATGAATACATGATATTAGGAATGATAAGAAGCACAAACAAAAATAAGTGAAATGTTACTAAATGATTTGGTCTTATTTATTGTGTTAAAATCTCCTCAAGATATTCAAAACGACTTCTATGATGATCAATCCACACACATAATTGCCTTATTGCTTCTCTTTTCTCTTCTCCAAGTCCCATCAATGTTTCTTTCATTACCTCTTTCTCATTTTCATCTTCTCTTACTTTTGCTCCAAGTTACTACTGTTGCCTCGAGTTCTTTTATTCTGACATGTGATTTATTGTTCTTCTCTGTCAGAAGTGAAAGTTCGCCTTTCTTTCTCACCAAGCTGCTCTTTCAGTTTGCTCGCATCAGCTGTGAGTTTATGTACCATGAATTGTGCATGTTCAAGCTCATCTGAAGTTTCTGAGATTTTCCTGGACATGGTTTTGTTTTCTTCCTCTGCAGCCTTCAGACTTTCGCTCAATTCTGAAACCCTATGTTTAGATGATTCCAGTTGTGCTTCTAAGTGTCTTAAATGAGAGGATGATCCTCTCTGATGAGTCTCATGGATAACCCTCAAGCTGAAGACGGAGGAGTTGTGGCTGGAGCAGCTGTTGCTATTAGCACAAGAAACTAGGCCCATGTTGTTGGCACGGCTGGCCTCGTGTCTGTTTTTAGTGTTTTGGCTAATTGCACCAGGACAGAGCTGAAACTAAGGTGATATGAACACTGAATTGTGACCATATTGCTCTCAAAATGAGTGTGGTTGTGTAAAACTCGATACTAAAATTGATTACACTTGGCGAGAGCGGTTACTCGGAGATTTCTTGGCAATTCTCGGTGGTTACTAGGTGAAATCAAAGGGTTCGTGGTTGTTCGGCGTTTTCCTCGGCCTCTGCGGCGGTGTTTGTGGCGCAGATTGGTCTTTTCTTGGCTATACGATTGTTGATGTCACGCATCCATGGCGGTTGCTTCCACTACTTTGAATTCGGCTTTGGATTCTAAATTGGAATCCTCTCCTCAGATCTCAAACTCTAGAAAAGTCTGGGCTTCTGTTGCCAAGTCTCTGAACTCGCTAAGCTCTTACGATTTAGCTCTGAATATTACTGATGGTGGTGTTGCTTCTTCTTCGATTCCATTGGATGTGCTTGAGAATGCTAGTCCTCTTTAGTCTTATTTTGTGTTGGGGAACTTTATTGGTGATGAACCGCATACTGGATCTATTCATGCTAATGTGAACCGAATTTGGCAAAATCAGAAGAAGACTCTCAAAATAGATGCTCATTTTGTCTCTGCTAATTCGGTGCTTTTTCGAATTGTTGATGAGCCTCTTTGTGATCGTGTGTTGCGCCGTTTCTTCTGCCACATTGGAGACTCTCCTATGGTTGTACGTGAATGGTCTCCTTCCACCGCGACTTCGGAGCTCGAACTTTCTTCTTTCCCTCTTTGGATGGATTTCAGTGATGTTCCAGAGCATTTATTCTCCTATAAGGGGCTGAGTTTTTTAGCTATTCATATTGGATCTCCAACCAAATTGCATCCTGAAACTGAGAAGTGTCTTCGTTCTGATGTTGCTTGGGTTTTGATAGATGTTAATATGCAAAATTCTCTTCCCTCTTGGATATCATTATTAGGTGAGTCTCTGCCTTTGCCAAAGAATTGGAGTGTCTTATCCTTGGTTGCCTAAACGATGTATTGAATGTAACAAATGAGGCCATGAGTCTATGTCTTGTTCCCTGAATCTGGCTAAGATGTCTGATGGTCTCAAGAGCCGTGTTACTACCTCAGTCCCTGAAGTTTCTGTAAATGTGGATTCACATGTGGTATCTCCAAAGGCTTCTACTGAAACTGTCATTTCAGCTGTTTCCCCCTTAACAAGGTTGGTTGTTGCTGAGCTGCCTTCTCATATACTTCATAGAACCTTTCTTTGGAGCCTGTCAAATTGGTCTCTGCAGCTCCAACCAGCACTCAATCAACTAAGCATTCAACATTGGAATCTGATGATGGTACCAAGTCTTTAGACTGGACCACCATCAGAAAATCAGGTCATATTTCTTCTAAGCTCTCTAATACTGCAAAGTTAACCTCTGGATCACACACTAATATTCTCTCTCGACCAGTTCCTCTCTCTCGTTTCAGGTCTTGGAGAATATTGAAGATGGTGAAATACTGGAAGCAGGCCATGAATTCTACTGCTATAAGTAATGCTTATTCAAAACAAAGCCTTAGGGAGGGTAAGAAGTCATCTCAGGCTAAGAAAGGTGCTAAGGAAAATGATCCGATGTTAGCAGCCTCAATCTCCACATTGAAGCTTCCTCTAGGAAGCATTGATGTCTTTTTTTTGCTTGGAATATGCGTGGCTTTAATCAGCCTCGCAAGCAAGTGGCTCTGTGTAAGCTGATTAAGGATGTTCAACCTCTCTTTGGTTGTTTACTGGAAACAAGAGTCCTAGAGGAAAACTCTCACAAAATTATTAATTCGGTTTTTACTAGTTGGAATGTTTTATCCAACTATGCCTTTCATCGACTTGGCAGAATTTGGTTTTTGCTGCTCTGATGCTGTTCATGTTACTCTTTTGGCTATTTCAGCTTAACATATCACTTGTGGTGTGCAAATTTTGGTTTCAGGTCAAAATTTCATTTGCTTGGCGGTATATGGTTCCAACTTTGAGGTGGACAGACGCAATCTTTGGTCAGATTTGTCAGCAGCTATTTCCTTTTACTCTCCTTTATCTCTGCATTGGGTATTTCTTGGCGACTTTAATGAGATTTTGTCTTCTTCAGAACATTTCCGATCCTCTCAGTATAGATTTTCTCAGCAGGGTATGCATCAGTTTCAAAATTAGGTTTCAATGCACTCCTTATCGGATCATGCCTACTCTGGTTCCTAGTTTACTTGGGTGAACAACCAACATGATGATCCAATAGGCAAGAAGCTTGATCGTGTGCTGATTAATGATGTTTGGCTTCAGTCTTTCCCGCAATCTTTTACCACTTTTGACTCTGGTGGTATCTCGGATCACTCCAGAATTCTTGTTACCTTATTCTCCTCCTCTGATGCTAAACGTCAAAGGTTTCAGTTTTTTAACTACCTTGCATCTCATGAGCAGTTCCTCTCTTCTGTTGCAGATTCTAACTCTCTATCATTCTAGAGTTGCCCTCTATAAATTTCACAAGAAGCTCAAGAAACTTAAGCCAATTATCTGCGGTCTGAATAAGTCTCACTACGGAGACCTCCCTGCGCGTTCAAAAGCAGCTTATGATACTTTCTACCAAAAGCAGAGTTTGGCTCTTGCATCTCCGAGTCCCTCTTCCTTTTAGGAAGTTGCTGAAGCGTCCTCTCGATGGCATCATATTTCTCATATTGAAGAACTGTTTTATATGTAGAAATCAAGGATCAAGTAGTTGAAGGATGGGGATCAGAATACCAGTTTTTTCACCGTGTTACTCAATCTTGTACAACTTGAAATTCCATCAAGAGACTTCGGTTGAGTTCTGGTACCTTTGTCACAAATCATGTCGATATTAGGGATGTAGTGGTCTCTCAATTTAGGGATTTTCTGCAGCAACCTTCTCCCATTATTTTTGACTTGCAAAGCCATGACATTGCTCAGCTTATTGATTTCAGGTGTGTCTTGCTACTGCTCTGGTTGCTCCCATTATGGCTGATGAGATCACATCTACTGTT
>JAKUCM010002494.1:0-32500 GCA_023374145.1 Lepidium sativum | reverse complement strand
TACATGTTCTAAATCCTATATCATATGTTACATAAAAAAAATTGTAGAGAGAAGGGAGAGAGAAGTACCTTAGAGAGAGAAGGAGGATTGTTAAATGATGGATTGAAGTTGTAAAATTGGTGTTGTATATATAGGAATTACGGGGTATTGTAAAAGTGTTGGGCAAACATATTTCATCGTAAACGAGTTGGTAAATGTGGGTGCAACGTACCGTAACGGTACATTTCATGTCATAAATTATAAAACGTCGTAACAATGTTGTAAGGCCAAAACTTTTTATAGACGTTGGCTATTAACAACGTTTTAAGACGTTTTTGGCCAACGTCTTACGACGTTTTAGCCTCACAATGCCTTTACGACGTTTTAGCCTTACAACGTCTTTATGACGTCTTTATTATTTTCTTCTAAGTGTTTTCATAATGTTTTTTTGAAGTGTTTTCACGATGTTTTCGTCTTTACGATGTTTTCTTTTCAACGACTATTTATATGTTATCATGTTTTCAAACATAAGTAATCTATTAAAATTCAAATGATTAAAAAACTTTGATTGATATAACGTAGATTGTTGAAGATACGTCAAAATAGTAACGTAAATTGTTTGTACATGTTAAACTGTAATACCAATCAGATTCTTCACCATTACTACAATTTCCACTACTCGGATGATCACTTAACGCAAACTCGTCACGTTACTCGTCGTCAACATCTTCTACAGGGAGATATTTGTATTCTCGGTTTTCTGGATCAGTAAGCACCACTAGCTATGTAGCTTGATCAGGCACTTGTATAGATTTACATGATTCTTCTTGCACCGGTAAATCTCCACCTCCAATAATTCGCCCACGTGGAGTGATCTTCACTATAGCTAACCAATTGATTTCAGACTCTTTGATCCTAGGATATGGAATGAATCTAACTTGCTCTGCCTGTGATGCTAAGATAAAAGGCTCAAATTTGTTGTATCTTCTCCTCACATTTACATCTACAACACCAAATTTGCTGTAACGGACACCCATGTTAATTACGGGATCAAACCAGTCACATTTGAATAGCGCCGTTTTCAACCTAATTAATCCCACAAATTCCACTTCGATAATCGCTTGCATAACCCCATAGAAATTGGTTTCACCCTTCACAAATACTCTCCAATTGGTCGTTGCACGCCTTACACCGTACTCAAAAGTGTGAAATGTGTATCCTCTGGTGAAATACATGGGTGTTGTTGTTATCTTAGCAATAAGACCTTGAATCAAATCATGAAACCATGGTGGGTAGAATGAATCATCATAGTCAACCTGTATACACAGTTAAAAATTAATCATAACGTAATTAGAATTCTCATAGTTATACAATTTACTCTTACTTGGCCCTTCAACCAGAGTGCAAAGTGCATATCTTTCCACTTAAGTACTTCTGCATCTGAAATTTCCACTTAAGTACTTCTACATATATATATATACCTTTCAAAGGGAAGCACTTCAGTACAATTCAGAAGTATATATGTGTGTGCTGCGTGGCGGTCTTCAGGACTACTCCACCAAACTTCTTTTAATTTACCACTGAGACGTCCAATTGGGGAAAAGATACCAGGAAATCCCTCTACTGCATAAGTTTGGGCAACACCACCATCATCATATCTCCTAGGTGCTCTTTTTCCTGTGTGAACGGTGGATGCAAAGTAGTATGATGTGAAATGCAACGTTTCTTCTATCAAACTACCAGCAACGATTGACCCTTCGACTTTTGACAGATTTTTTTCTTTGCCCTTAAGAGTTTTCATAAAACGCTCAAAAGGGTATATCCATCGACAATGAACAGGTCAAACTAGTAGTGCTTCATGGGAGATGTTCCATAACATCGAAGAACGAAGGCGGAAAAATCTTCTCTAAGTTCCACAACAAGAGCGGTATATTTGTTGAAAGTTGTTCCAAACCTTCTACTGTGATTGTTCGTGTACTCAAATCTCTAAAAAAAGCTTCAATACCTATAATATAGAACGCACATTATAAGAGTTATATATATATATATATAGGTTTATATCCATTACTAGATTATGTTAAACAAATACATGCAAGTGCTTCGTGTACATTTTACGGAAGTAACTCGGCCAAAGCAAATGGTAGTAGTCGTTGCATGAACACATGACAATCATGACTTTTCATCCCTATAAACTTTTTCCCTTGCTCAACACATCTTGAGAGATTCGAAACATAATCATTAGGAAACTTCACCTCTGATGACACCCAATTGAATAACGCCGTTTTTCGCCTCCGATGACAACCTAAATATCAGAACTGGAATTTGTCATTGCTTTTGATATGCAACTCACTCCTAGAATAAATAGCTGGTAAGTCTAAACGCGAATTTCTTTTATCCTTTGTCTTACCAGCCACATTCTGAATTGTATGCATGATATTCTCAAAAAAATTCTTCTCGATGTGCATCACATCCAAATTGTGTCGAATCAACAAATCTTTCCAATATGGCAGCTCCCAAGATATACTCTTCTTATACGAATTATGATGTCTTCCGTAATAGTCCGACATATAATTAGGAACGTGCCAATTACCTCCTCGAGTAACAGTTGCCAAAGCGTCGTAATAATCCATGTTTGCTTCTATTTCCTCTCCTTAATTGGGACCATGAACTAGTATACTTAGGAATAAAAATTCTTTTTCCATGTCTGGAATTGTCTGCCATACATTCCAAATGGACTAAAACCATCGGTTCATAGAGTAAGATAAACATTCCTAATATTCCTAGCAAAATCTTTGTGTGCTGTATTAAAATGTTTCCACGCCTTTGCATCTGAAGGATGATTAATCTCTCCATCTGTTTGTGAATGCTCTGCATGCCATCTCATCGTAGCTACTGTCCTTTCTGACTGATATAACCTCTTCAACCTATCAGTTATTGGCAAATATCACATCCGTTGATACGGTACCTTCTTACACCCACTCCCTTGTGTCTAATATCTTGGTTTCTTACAAAACTGACATTCTTGTAACAGATCATCATTTTTCTAATAGATCATACAATTATCTATACAAACATCAATGGTTTCGCAAGGCAACCCAAGACTATAGACCAATTTATGCGTCTCATAATATGATTCAGCACATACATTGTCTTCTGACAAATACTCTTTGAGCAAATCAGTCCACATATTCATGCATGACTGAGATGAATTACATTCTGTTTTAATATTCATCATCCTAGCTGCCAATGATAATTTAGACAGACATTTTCTACATCCCTCGTAGAGAAGCTGGTTTGCAGCATCTAGCATGTCATAAAACCTTTTTGCATCTAAATTGGGTGCCTCATAAACTATAGATTGATTAGTATTAGTTTCCTAAAAGGCATCTGTGACCATCTCATGCATCATATCATGCTCTACAACCCCATGAATCTCATTCTGATAGCCAACATCATGCAAGTTACTTGATTCACCTATATTATCATCAACATTCTTAAAATTACTACTACTTGCTTCATCATTCCCACCAACACTATCACCTTCCCCATGGTGAAACCAAATGTAAGAATGTGGTGTAAATCCTCTATTTAATAGATGATTCCAAACAGTTTCTACTCGGGCAAATTTCATATTTTTGCATTTCCGACAAGGACATATGATCTTACCCGATTCAACCGTGATTTCGGTTTGACTAGGCTGGTGCATGAATATTTATGTCCCGTTCATAAACTCCTTTGTCACGATTCCTGAAGTATCTTTATGCATGTACATCCACTTCCCTTGCTATCTCCACCAAAAGACATTTTTTGGATTTTTTCCTAAAACCGTTATTTTTGCATAAATTTTTTTCTTCTTCTCCAAACCGATTTTTTTCCTCTCTACCAAGTTTTTTTGTTGGTGTTTGATGTTGTGATTTATGAAGAGAGCCCTCCTCCTTATATAGGCAGAAAATTAACAATGATTTTACAACTTTAAACAAAATACGAGTAATTTACAACGTATGTAACTAACCAAAAATATCTAATTTGAAATTTTGTCATTAAATAGTTGTAAACTAGTTAGTCGTAAAAGAGTTGCAAAGTAGAGACGTTTTAACAATGAAATTTGAATTTTAACAAGGCCTTTACAACATAATTTAGAATTTTATTTAACCCATTTACGTAACACAAAAAACGTGTTCACCTAATTTCATATTTCGTTTTTAACTCGATGTAAAAGATTGACGTCGTAAAGGAGTTGCAATTTAGGGACTAATTAACAACGAAATGTATTAGAAATGGCAAAGCGTTGTCAAAACGTCGTAAAATCCCTACTAAGTTACAACGTAAATTTTCGTTGTCCGTTTACAACTCTTTTACGACGAAATCTCCTAACATCGTAAAGGAGTTGCAGAAATGTTCCAATTTTATGTCACAAAAACGTTGTAAAATTTCATCCTTTAACTAATGTTCTCTTGTAGTGTATCCTTAAATAAATTAACAAAAGAATATTAGCCTTAAATAAGCATATGACCTAGTTGATTTGCTTCTGGTCTATCTTAACATCATCGGGGAGTTGGATTCTCACCTAGTTTTGGTTGTGTATTTCGGTTATAAATCAAGTTTTGTGGATCCAAATATTGTTGATAAAAATAAATAAAACAAAAGTGAAAATGTTCTTGAGAAAATATTAATTTCCGGGATGGAGATATTCACTTATTTATATCTACGATATAGTATAGTCTTTAAGGCACGTGAAAATGTTCATGAGAAAAAATTTGTCACATTTTGTGTACAATAAATAAGTAGACAGGTTCTATGGAGATCTACACTCGAATAAACTCAAGGAACATCAGTGAAGAAAATGGCCGACGTTAGAGAAGTTAGAAGCGAAGCCATGGAAGTTAGGATTCAAGACCTATTAAAAAGGATGACAGTTGAAGAGAAGATCGGTCAGATGACTCAGATCCACCGTGGCGTCACCTCAGCCACCGTCATCAAAGACTTCTTCATCGGTAGATATTCAATTCACTCCACAACAGAATGTTTTGGACTTGAAACTAATTTGAAGCCGTTTTTGTTTGTCTCTGTGTAGGCAGTATATGCAACTCTGCCGGAAAATCAGGGAATGATGTGATGTCAGCAGATTGGGCAGAGATGATCGACGGTTTTCAGACAGCGGCGCTCGAGACTCGTCTCGCCATACCAATCATTTATGGATTAGACGCCGTTCATGGCAACAATAAATTCTACGGCACAACCATTTTTCCTCATAACATTGGACTTGGGGCCACTAGGTTTGTCCTAATTAACTGTGAACCGAATGTGAAAGAGATCAATTCGGTTCGGTTATAAATGGATTTGGATTTGTGAGATTACTAATCCGCCACTTGATTTCGTTTGGTTTTATAACAAAATTAATCTACATTTGGATCTCTTTTTGTTTAAGAATTGATTCACAGACAGACATATACATAGCGTACAATTTTAAATTTCAACACGGTTTACTCATCAAGAAGATTGTGAACTAAAAATAAAGTTTTGATTAATTTGGCAGAGACGAAGACTTGGCTAAAAGGATTGGTACAGCGACTGCTCTAGAAATTAGAGCAAGTGGAGCACACTGGGCATTTGCTCCTTGTGTGGCCGTAACTCCTCTCATCTACAAAATGGTTTTCTTAATAAGCAAGTAACGAGGGAAAATCAAAACAGAACAATAGATAATCATCGTTTGTGGGATTTTGGCAGGTATGCAAAGATCCGAGATGGGGAAGGTGTTTAGAGAGCTACAGTGAAGACACCGAAGTTGTCTGCAACATGACATCCATTGTTTCTGGTCTGCAAGGAACTCCACCGCAAGGCCATCCCGCTGGTTACCCTTTTCTAGCCGGAAGGTCCATATAAATTACTCCAACATTTCTTGATAAGCACGTATTTTGCTATTTATATTCTTAGATTTTTAGTGCATGTTTTCAGGAACAATGTTGTTGCATGTGCTAAGCACTTTGTTGGAGATGGTGGTACAGAAAAGGGTAAGAATGAAGGAGACACAGTGGCTTCATACGAAGACTTGGAAAGGATTCATATGGCTCCTTACTTCAAATGTCTTGCTCAAGGAGTCTCTGCCGTTATGACTTCTTATTCTCGTTGGAATGGACGCAAACTGCATGCTGATCGTTTTCTTTTGACTGAAATTCTCAAAGGAAAACTCAGTTTTAAGGTCTAATTCATAGATTTCTTTCCCTGGTTGGATCAACAACTGACTAAAATTTCTTAATTGTGTTCATTTTGTTTTCTGCAGGGATGCATAGTCTCAGATTGGAATGGAATTGACAAAATGGGCGAACCACGTGGTTCGAACTTCCGTGAATGTGTGAAAGATGCTATCAACGCTGGAATAGACATGGTCATGGTCCCTTATAAGTATGAGCAGTTCATCGATGCTTTAACATCGTTGGTACAGTCCAGGGAAATCTCTATGTCAAGGATCGATGATGCAGTTGAGAGAATTCTGAGATTAAAGTTCACAGCCAGTGTTTTCGAACACCCCTTCTCTGACAAAGCATTGCTGAAATATGTTGGCTGCAAGGTAGATCCGCTTTTTGCTTGTTCAATATTCTAATTATCATATAATTAGTTGCAGGATTTGGTGCAATAATCAGTGTCATTTTCAATTTTATACGCAGGAACACAGAGATATTGCCCGTGAAGCTGTTAGGAAGTCTTTAGTTCTGTTAAAGAACGGAAGAGATTCAGAGAAATCGTTTCTTCCGTTAGGCCGGAACGCAAAGAGAGTTTTGGTGGCCGGAACTCATGCAGATGATCTTGGGTTTCAGTGTGGTGGTTGGTCCAAAACTTGGCAGGGTATGAGTGGTCGGATCACCATTGGTAAGAACTAACAACATAAACCAAAAACTCTGTTTCCACACATGTAGTTTTTGTGTGAGACAAGCTAACTATTTTACATCCTCTGTTTCTCTACGAGTGCAGGTACAACTGTCTTAGACGCCGTGAAAGCGATTGTAGGAGCGGAAACGGAGGTGGTTTATGAGAAGACTCCATCAATGGAGACTTTGTCTGACAAGGATTTCTCCTATGCTATAGTTGCCGTTGGGGAAGCTCCGTATGCAGAGTCCAGAGGAGATGATCCTGAGCCATCTATACACTTCGATGGGACCAAGGTACTGAGATTAGTGGCTGAGAAGATCCCGACTGTGGCAATTCTGATAACGGGACGGCCAGTTTATTTGGAACCGACGGTGTTGGAGAAGGTGGAAGCTTTGGTGGCTGCTTGGCTGCCCGGAACTGAAGGAGATGGAATCACTGATGTGATTTTTGGAGAATATGATTTCCATGGAAAATTGCCAGTGTCTTGGTTCAGAACAGTTGAGCAGTTGCCCTTGAACGTTGGATCTAATGAGTATGATCCGTTGTTCCCGTTCGGGTTTGGGCTGAAATATATGAAATGATAACTTGTGGGAGAAAAATGTTAAGGAATAATATGAATGTTTAATGAAGAGGGAGTTACTGGATTTGGTCAATTACATGTGCGTTGGTCCGGTTTTCTTGTTTGCTTTTGGTGTGTTTTTTCTCGTTTGCTTGCTTTGGTTTAACACCGGTTTGGTGTAGGTTGTAATAGTGTTTGTTATTAAGAACTTCCTCTTCTGCCTTTCGTTTATGAAGAACTGCATAACAGAAGTGTCACACGTTGAATCGGTTACCATAACAGATTGCAAATCACAAACTAACGTGGATTCTTGGTTATAGAAATCCCAATATTGACATCTCAAAAATTTTTAATAAAACAAAATTTCTACATTTTAAGAAACCAACATAAGACCGAAGACATATGGGTAGTGATAATGTTTCCCTTACAATTTTTCAGGTACTAGAATTTGATTTTTTCTTGTTACAAATGATTTTTTTTTAAAGTGTCGGTTTTTATTATAGATTAGAATTTTGTCAATCCAATGATTGATAAAAAAAATGAAAATTTTTGACAAAAATATTAAAGACTCTTAAAAGCTATATATGCTATATAGTAGACAGTGAAGTTTAAGAAATTTAACTATAGTTTCAAATATGCATGAAATTTTGAAAAAGTAATAAAGACGTTTTTTGTAAATAGTTATAGTTAGATTGACAATTGAAACAAAAACTCGGCATTATCTAGGAGAAAAATTCGACATAATAAATAGATTATATTAAAATAAACAAGATATCAATAATATAATTGAGGGTCTTAATTAATGTGCAAGATAAACAATGCAAAAAATGACAAAAAAATAGCTTTTTTAATTATTATTGTCAAAGACGGTCTTGTAAATAGTTTAATCAGTAAAATACAGATAGCGAGAGATGACAAAAAGGAAAAGACGTAGAGATGCAATAATTTACCAACATCTTGGAGACACAAATTTGGAGTTAAAGGATCCGACAAGATTATTCTCTTAAATACGTATTTAATCATTGACTTGACTACTTTCAGTCTTAAACAATAAGCTTTCAGTCTTTAATTGAAAAATAATCAAGCTAAATCAATGAGCCAATAGAAAATGATAACAAAATTATTATAGGTTCGAGCAATTAATGATGCAAATGAAACAATGATATCTGTCATCGGCCATTGGTGTTAGTTTTTGTTGTTTGATTTATAATTTTTTAATAAATTTGTATAAAAGTCACTTATAAGAGCCTAGTCGTCAAGTAATAAATACACGAGCAGCCTGAGAAAATGTCCGACATGGAATGCGTCTACAAGAACCCAAACGAACCTGTGGAAAATCGAATTAAAGACCTTTTACAAAGAATGACAGTTGAGGAAAAGATCGGTCAGATAACTGAAATCCACAACAGGTCGCTTCAGCTACCGTCATCAAAGACTTCTTCATCGGTAAGTAAAATTTCTTCACCGTTACAAGGAATGGTCAATATTGTGAATTAAACATAGTTGTATCTGTGTGCAGGTAGTGTATGTAACACAATTGGGAAGAAATGTGTCGTTTAAGTGATTGGATCACAGTTTGTTGGGCCAAACAAGAAGAAGCTGGACTGGTTGAGGCCCAACTTGAATCTGCATTCATTTGGGCTGTGACAGGTAAACGACAATGTGATGATATTTGCTATTTTTGGTGAAGAACTGAGTTGTACCTGTGCAGTCTTCTTCTTCCTGAAAGAGATGGTCAAATGTCAGGTTGTGGAGATAGAGACAGCGGATGTTGAAGTCAAGAGTTAGAGCATTACTTATCTATGACAAGAGATAAATCGAAGTGGATGAGAGTGAGAAGAAAATATCTTAGAGGGTTAGGGTTCTTACTTGTTATCTCAAAGGGGTTTTATTTTCTTTTGCATCTTGGGGTGGTGAGTGAGTGTTGATCTCTTGATCTTTGTAATATGTATCAGAAGCTTCATATAAGCCTTGAGAACTGGTTGAAGTTCTCCAAGACGTACCAAGGTCTAATTGACCTTGGGAACTTGTAAATCCTCAAGTCTCTTCAATTTCTTGCAACCTAAACAACAACAATCAAATTCATTCACCTTTGATCTAAAGCTCCGATTAGTTTATCAACAGTGGTATCAGAGTTGAGTTACGAAAGAGGAAAGAAAAGGTGGAAATTTTTAAAGGTGATCTATTCTGGAAAAGTGAAAACTTAGGGTTGGATTCACCTGAGTTATGTTGGAACCTACACAAGGAAGGTTTGAAGTTGAAAAATTTGATGGCGAAGGAGACTTTACTCTGTGGAAGCATAGGATGCTTGGTCAACTTGAGATCTTGGGATTCAGTTCAATTCTCAAGCCAAAGCCACCTATGAAAGAAGGGGAAAAGTCAGATCTTCGGTGGGTAGAGAAAGATATAAGGGTAAGAAATCTCTTGGGTCACTGTTTAACTGACCATGTTCTTAGAAAAGTTATGTAAGAGCCCTAAACTTGTGAAATGTGGAAGGCTCTGGAAAATGAGTATCAAGCTCAGACTCTACCAAATAGGTTTTACTTGAAGTAGAGGTTCTTTAGCTTCAAGATGTTAGAAGATCAAAGTCTGGACAAAAACTTGGACAGTTTCAACAAATTAGTATTGGATCTATCCAGTGTAAATGCTGAAATGACAGAACAAGACAAGGTTGCGATACTCATTAACAGCTTACCTAAGAAATATGATCACCTGGTTCACACTCTGAAGTACAGTAGTAACAAGGACACTATCAGTACCAAAGATATTATCAGGGCAACTTACTCAATTGAACTTGAGCTAAAGCTAAAAGGTCAGATAGCCTCAAAGTTTGCTGATGAAGGATTGTTTGTACAAGAAAGAGGAAGATCTGAAAAGAAAAGTTTGTCAAAAGGAAAGTCAATCGGCAGAAGCAAATCTAGACCTAAGAAGAAAGGGCTTGCTGGATATGTGGTAGTGAAGATCATCTTAAAAAGGATTGCACAAAGAGGTACCAACCTGGAAGTTCTCAGAAAGGTGAAGCCAGCATGGCTCAAGCTCAAGTAGCAGAACCCTTAATGTTAACTGCAACTCAGCAACAAGGAATAGAAGGATGGGTACTTGATTCTGGATGCTCCTACCATATTACTTACAGAAGAGATCTGATGTTCGATGTAGAACAAATTGATGGTGGCAAAATACTCATGGGAAATGAAACCTATTGTGAAATCACTGCAATAGGAAACATCAAATTAGTTAATTATGATCAGAGCAAAATCATTTTAACTAAAGGGAAGTACTCATCAACAACCAGAAGAAATCTATCTCTTTGGGACAACTGGAGTCACTTGGGTGTTGGTTCAAGTCTCAAAACTTTAGGCTCCAAGTATTCAAAGGAAATACAGAAGTACTTGCAGGAAATTACAGAGCAACTCTCTACTTACTGGACGACAAAGCATAACTGGAGCATGTTAATGCAACAGTTGAAAGTCCAGACAAGACGACTCTGTGGCATAGCAGATTAGGCCACATGAGTGAAAAGAACCTGAAAAGATTGGTTGAGAAGAATCTACTTAATCAAGAAGATATTTCAGAGCCGAAACAATGTGAACATTGTATCATGGGGAAAGCTCACAAGCTGTCATTTAAGAAAGGAAAACATACCTCAAAGGAAATACTTGAGTATGTTTACTCAGACTTGTGGGAGTCTCCAAATGTAACTCCCAGCTTGGGGAAATGCCGATACTACATCTCCTTCGTAGATGATTTCTCGAGGAAGACCTGGATCTATTTCATGAAGACCAAAGATGAAGCCTACACAAAATTTGTAGAATGGTTAGCTCTGGTTGAAAATCAAAGTGGCAAAAAACTTAAAGTTCTAAGGACAGACAATGGACTAGAGTATTGCAACACAATATTTGATGACTATTGCAAACAAAAGGGAATTATAAGGCACAAAACTTGCCCTTATACTCCCTAGCAAAATGGTGTAGCAGAGAGATTAAATAGATCCATACTTGAGAAGGTTAGAAGCTTACTTAGTGAACAGGATTAGGAGAACAGTTATGGGCAGAAGCTTTATCTACAGTGGTGTACACAATGAACATGACTTCATCAACTCCATTGGACTTCCAAATACTTGAAAAGATATGGTCAGAAAGGAAGATTGAATTCAATCACATGAGGAGATCCGCTGGCTTACTATTATGCTGATTAAGGGAAGTTAAAACCAAGGGTAAAGAAGGGAGTGTTCATGGGTTATCCTCAAGGGGTAATAGGCTAAAGAATATGGAGTTGTGATGACAGTAAATGCATTGTGAGTAAAGATGTGGTGTTTAGAGAATATATTTTATACAGAGATATCGGTAAACTGACTGAGGCTGATGGCAAAGATGTATCGACGAAAATAAGGAAAAGAGTTACCTTTCTTACGCCTGATGACATGAAAGATGGTGAAACTTCTGGACATCAAGCATCTTCTCCTCAGGTTTCTACTAGATCTTCACATGAAAATCAAGATGGAGATACTGGAGAACCTGAAACAAAAGAAGATGAACTTGATAACTATCTACTTGCAAGAGATAGAAAGAGAATATCAAATGTAAGGGCACCAAGCATATACGATCATGCAGACGTTGCTATGTATACTCTAACTATGTCACATGTTATGAATCTCGATGAACCTCAGAACTATAATGAAGCAATGAACAGTAAAGACAGAATGAAGTGGAATGCAGCTGTTAAGGATGAGATGGAGTCTTTGAACAAGAATCATACATGGATTCTGGTACTAAGGCCAAAAGATAAAAGGGTCATTGGCTGCAAGTGGATCTTCAAACTCAAATATGGAATTCCTGAAACATAAGAACCAAGGTATAAAGCAAGAGTAGTTGCAAAAAGTTTCTCACATATAGAAGGAATAGATTACCATGAAGTATTTGCACCCGTTGTTAAACACATAACAATTAGGCTTGTACTGTCTATGGTAGTCTATCTGGATCTAGAATTAGAACAACTGGATGTTAAAACAACTTTTCTACATGGAAATCTAGAAGAATAAATGTATATGGAACAACCAGAGGGTTTCAGTGATGATGATCGGGTATGTCTACTTAAGAAATCTCTGTATGGGTTGAAACAAGCTCCTAGGCAATGGAACTTACGTTTTGACAAATTTATGAAGTCTCTAAAGTACACAAGAAGCAAGTCAGATCCATGTGTGTACTACAAGTGCATAAGCAGAGAAAATTATGTCCATTTGCTTCTATATGTCGATGACATGTTGATAGCAGCAAAAGACATAACTGAGATTGCAAAATTGAAGACAATTCTGAGTAATGAATTTGAGATGAAAGATCTAGAAAATGCAAGAAGGATCCTAGGAATCGACATCACAAGGAACATAACAAAAGGTATCATTAAACTATCACAACAAGAGTATCTAGAGAAAGTCCTAAGGAATTTCAACATGCTTGATTCAAGGTCAGTGTTGACTCCTATGGGAACACACTTTAAGTTATCTAGTACTAAGGCAGATCAAAGGGAAGAAGCTGAGATGGAGAATATACCTTATGCAAGTGTTGTGGGGAGTCTCATGTACTCCATGGTTGGTTCAAGACCTGATATAGCACATGCAGTGGGACTTGTGAGCCGATTCATGAGCTGTCCGAGTAAAGAACACTGGTCAGTCGTGAAGTGGATCCTAAGATACATCAGAAACACAACAAAGTTAAAGCTGACTTTCACAAAACCTCAAGAACTGAAAATAAGAGGTTATTGGGACAGTGATTATGCATCAGACCTAGATAGGAGAAGGTCAATTACCGGATATGTGTTTCAAGTGGGTGAGAACACAGTCAGTTGGAGATATGGTCTTCAGCAAGTTGTAGCTCTTTCGACTACTGAAGCGGAGTACATGGCTCTTGTTGAAGCTGCTAAAGAAGCTCTGTGGTTGAAACAAATCGTCACCGAACTGGGTTTTGCACATAATCAAGTCGAGATCTTCTGTGACTCTCAGAGTGCAATTTGTCTAGCAAGGAATAGTGTGCACCACGAGCGTACGAAGCACATTGATAATCGGTTTCATTTTATCAGAGATGAAATCGAGCAAGGAACTCTGAAGGTCTCTAAGGTAAACACGAAGGTGAACCCGACAGATATATTAACAAAGTCTGTACCGGTGAAGAAATTTGAGGAGGGATTAAGGGATATGAAGGTGCTCGTGCACCATCACTAGCTCATAAAAGAAAAGGGGGCTAGGGTTCCGGCAGGGAAATCGCCGGGAAAAGACTAGAAGAAGTAAATTTTCTAGTAGGATGAGACTGAGACCCAATCAAAATGGAGATTGTCATTTAAGTGATTGGGTCACTGTCTGTTGTGCCAAACAAGAAGAAGTTGGACTGGTTGAGGCCCAACTTGAATCTACATTCGTTTGAGCCATGACAGGTAAAAGACAATGTGATGATATTTGCTATTTTGGTGAAGAACTGAATTGTACATGTGCAGTCTTCTTCTTCCTGAAAGAGATGGTCAAATGTCAGGAGACAGAGGATGTTGAAGTCAAGAGTTAGAGCATTACTTATCTATGACAAGAGATAAATCAAAGTGGATGAGAGTGAGAAGAAAATATCTTAGAGAGTTAGGGTTCTTACTTGTAATTTCGAAGGGGTTTTTTATTTTCTTCTGCATCTTTTTTCTTGGGGTGGTGAGTGAGTGTTGATCTCTTGATCTTTGTAATATGTATCAGAAACTTCATATAAGCCTTGAGAACTGGTTGAAGTTCTCCAAGACGTACCAAGGTCTAATTGACCTTGGGAACTTGTAAATCCTCAAGTGTCTTCAATTTCTTGCAACCTAAACAACAACAATCAAAGTCATTCACCTTTAATCTAAAGCTCCGGTTAGTTTATTGACAAAACGGAAAGACGAGTCGTTAGAGAAATGGGTGGCAATGATCGACGGCATCCAGAAGGCAGCGCTAGAGACTCGTCTCGCCATACCAATCATCTATGGCTTGAACGCTCCTCACGGCAACAGCTAATTTTATGGTGCCACTGTTTTTCCTCACAACATAGGACTCGGCGCCACCAGGTTTGTTCTAAATTGTTTTAGACTCAATTCGGTTCTGTGAGTATTCTATCTGCAATTAGATCTCAGCTTAGTTGCGACAAGATCCGTTCCTACATGTACTCAATCCGGTTCATTTGGTCGGGGAGGTGTTGATTAGAATTTGAATTTTCGATTAACTTTATAGAGATGAAGATTTGGTAAGAAGGATTGGGGCAACGACTGCTCTGGAGATTAGGGCAAGTGGAGGCACACTGGTACTTGCTCCTTGTGTGGCTGTAACTCATCTCTCATCTACTCTATGGTTTCCTTAGGATTCAAGAAACCAGAAAAGCCGTAATCTCGCTGAACAAGATTATAATGATTTTTGGCAGGTGTGCAAAGATCCAAGATGGGGAAGATGCTAAGAGAGCTACAGTAAAGAAACTGAAATTGTATGCAACATGACTTCCTTTGTTTCCGGTCTGAAAGGAACTCCACCGCAAGGACATCCCAGTGGTTACCCTTTTCTAGGTGGAAGGTGGTTCTTAACCCAACTTTTCTTGATGAGCATGTAACGTATACTTCTTTATACTCTGGCTATTTTTTCAATGACAGAAACAATATCATCGCGTGCGTCAAGCATTTCGTTAGAGATGGTGGTACCGACAAGGGTACAAACGAAGGGAACACGATTACGTCATATGAAGAATTGGAGAGGATACATATTCCTCCATATCTGGAATGTTTTGCTCAGGGAGTCTCTACGGTTATGGCGTCTTACTCCAGTTGGAACGGAAGTAGACTCCACGCAGATCGTTTTCTCTAGACAGAAGTTCTCAAGAACAAACTGGCTTCAAGGTCAAATCCCTGCTCGTTTTAACTCCAGTCAAAAAGGTTGATTCTCCTCATATCAGTATATACTTTGCAGGGATGTTTGGTTTCAGATTGGTCGGGAATCGATAGGATGAGCGACCCACGTCCTTTGAACTACCGTGAATGTGTGGCGGCTTCTATTAAGGCTGGAATAGACATGGTCATGGTTCCTCATAAGTACGAGCAGTTCATTAATGACCTGACAGCTCTTGTGCAATCTGGAGAGATACCAATGGATAGGATCAATGATGCGGTTGAGAGAATTCTGAGACCAAAGTTTACTGCTGGTCTTTTTGAACATCCTTTCTCAGAAAAATCATTGCTGAAGTTTGTTGGTTGTAAGGTAGAGTCAATTTTTTCTTGTTCTGAACTTTGAAACCCAAAAGGTTGTTTATGGTCTGGATTTCTGAATCTATGCTATGTTGTGTTTCAGATTACAAACAGGAACATAGAGAGATAGCTCGTGAAGCAGTGGGGAAATATTTAATTCTACTGGAGAATGGTAAAGATTCAGAGCAACCGTTTCTTCCATTAGATCGAAACGCAAAGAAAATTCTGGTGGCAGGAACTCACGCAGAGGATATCGGGCTTCAGTGCGGTGGTTGGTCTAGGACATTTCAGGGTCTGGAGGGTCCAATCACGATTGGTGAGGAAAAAAAAACTCTGTTCTTGCAAGAATAGTTCCGTACTTTAGACTCCAAAAAAGAAGGGTAGTTCCGTACGCGACAAGCTAACTGTTTATCATCCTCTGTTTAACAACAAGTGTGCAGGTACAACTCTCTTAGACGCTATGAAAGCAATCGTAGGAGCAGAAACGGAGTTTTTTTACGAGAAGACTACGTCGATGGAGATTTTGTCCGGCAAGGATTTCTCCTACGCTATCGTTGCCGTTGGGGAAGCTCAGTATGCAGAGACGCAAGGCGATGATCCAGAGCCAAGTATACAATTCCATTGGACTGAGGTAATGAGGTTAGTGGCTGAGAAGATCCCGACTGTGGCAATTCTGATCACAGGACGGCCAGTTTTATTGGAACCAACAGTGTTGGATAAGGTGGAAGCTTTGGTGGCGGCTTCGTTGCCCGGTTCGGAAGGAAATGGAATCATTGATGTGATATTTGGAGATCATGATTTCAATGGAAAATTGCCAATGTCTTGGTTCAGAACAGTTGAGCAGTTGCCTTTGAACGTTGAAGCTGATGGTTATGATCCCTTGTTCCCATTTTGGTTTGGGTTGAAATATAAGAATTGATAACTTGTGCGACAAAAATGTTATAAGAATATAAACATCTAAGTGTGGTTGTATTTGTTTTTTATCACATGGTTGTATTTAAGAACTTCCTCTGCTGCCTTTTATTAATGAATAAATTCAAATATCAGTAGGAGTAGGATCCGCCAAGATTATTCGAGATGTATATTTATAATTATTGACTTGATAAGTCTTAAACAATAGCTATTGTTAGTTGACACCTTCAAAAGATTATATGAAATGAATTTATCTAGTTGATCATTTTTTTAACTTACAACAATCATGATTTATAAAGTATCCTCTTGTCTAGTAGCTTGGCTATATAAAGAGAAGAAGTGAAAACTGTAAGAAGGAGAGGAAGAAAATGGTTGACAATGAGGAGTCATGCATTTACAAGAACCCAGACGCGCCAGTGGAGGCGCGTGTTAAGGACCTTCTCTCTCGCATGACTCTGCCGGAGAAAATCGGTCAGATGACTCAGATCGAACGCAGCGTTGCTTCTCAAGCCGTCATTACAGATTTTTCAATCGGTAGACAACCATACACATACCATTTCTTATTTGTTTTGGTCAACGAACAAATCTTACTTAATTAGATTTTCTCTATATTTTTTCTTTTCGCTCATTTTGTTTTCTCGTACGATTGATAGTGTTTATGGGTTTGTGTTACAGGTAGTGTACTGAACTCCGCAGGAAGTTGGCCATTTGAAGATGCGAAGTCATCTAATTGGGCGGATATGATCGACGGTTTCCAGCGTTCAGCGTTAGAGTCGCGTTTGGGGATTCCAATAATCTACGGCTTAGACGCCGTTCACGGCAACAACAACGTCTATGGCGCCACCGTCTTCCCCCATAATATTGGTCTTGGCGCCACCAGGTCCGGTTCCCTTTCGAGGAAACTAAAAATTTAGTGTATTTAAATCTGTTTTAGCGTTTTCTTATGAGACTTGGCTCCACTGATTCAACTTTACTTGAAAAACATTTCTCAACCTTTATTTGCCAAACAATTACCTTCTAATTATCACTATGTAGATGAAGCTATTAATGTTAAATAGTAGTTATGTTTATCATATGATTCTGTTCAAGGTGGTGAATCTGTAATCTATTAATGTGATAACAGTGCGAGTTAATGTAATAATGTTATAGAGACGAGGATTTGATAAGAAAAATTGGAGCTGCAACAGCACTTGAAGTAAGGGCGAGTGGTGCTCACTGGACGTTTGCTCCCTGCGTCGCAGTGAGTCTCTTATAGACCTAACTTTAGCTACAAGACAGACTATGCAGATTGCTTAGTAAACTAAATGAGATGTTGTTCTTACAGACTGTGAGAGATCCGAGATGGGGAAGATGCTATGAGAGTTATGGTGAAGTTGCTCAAATTGCTAGTGAAATGAGTTCACTTGTCTCAGGTCTACAAGGCAAGCCATCCAAAGATCACACTTACGGTTACCCTTTTCTTGCAGGAAGGTATATCAATCTCTATATATAAACACTATGGCTTGATTTAGGTCTTTAATTAGTATGTTTAATTTCAAATCTCATTGACTTGGTCAATTATTGATAGGAACAATGTGGTAGCTTGTGCCAAGCACTTTGTTGGAGATGGTGGTACAGATAAGGGCATAAACGAAGGGAACACCATTTTGTCATACCACGACTTGGAGAGGAAACATATTGCTCCTTATAAACAATGTTTTTCTCAGGGAGTTTGCACTGTTATGGTCTCTTACTCTAGTTGGAATGGAGATAAACTTCATTCCCACTATTTCCTCTTAACGGAAGTTCTTAAACAGAAATATGGTTTCAAGGTGAATTGCATATGAAAACAATCTAAAATAAGATAGAGATATGTATTCATTGAGTTTGTTTGATTTCATCTTCTATTTATTGGTTATTAGGGATTTTTAGTTTCAGACTGGGAAGGTCTGGACCGGCTTAGCGACCCACCAGGTTCAAATTACCGCCACTGCGTCAAAATCGCCATTAATGCTGGAATTGATATGGTAATGAATTATGTTGTTGTTGTCGTCGTTTCAGATAATTGAATGAACGAATAATGTTAAGACAATGTTATTTGTAGGTGATGGTACCTTTCAGGTATGAAGAGTTCATTAATTACCTAATAAATCTAGTGGAGTCAGGAGAAGTACTGATGGCTCGTATAGACGACGCTGTTGAAAGAATACTTAGAGTGAAATTTGTTGCTGGTCTCTTTGAATATCCTCTTACAGATCGATCTTTGTTGCCTACTGTTGGTTGCAAGGTGAACGTTCTTGTGCTAAAAGCAATTAGACTAGAGTGGCTAAGATGATTTAGAACCCACCAAACATGATTTGTACTCTGTTTTCATGTTTTCAGGAACATAGAGAATTGGCGCGTGAAGCTGTTAGAAAGTCGTTAGTTCTGCTAAAGAACGGCAAACATGGACACTTTCTGCCACTAAATTGCAACGCCGAGAGAATTCTAGTGGTTGGAGCACATGCCGATAATCTTGGATATCAGTGTGGTGGTTGGACAAAGACAATGTACGGTCAAAGCGGAAAGATCACAATCGGTAGATAAATCTAATGCCATTAATATGGTTTACAGTTGCTAAATTGTCTTGTGGGAAGTCTAATAGGTAAGTTTTCGCCTGAAAATGTAGGTACAACGCTTTTAGATGCTATTAAAGCAGCAGTTGGAAATGAAACCGAAGTAATCTACGAGAAGACTCCATCCATAGAGACCTTAGCTTCTGCCAAAAAAATTTCTTATGCAATTGTTGCGGTGGGGGAAGCACCTTATGCAGACACTATGGGAGATAACTCAGAACTTATAATACCGTTCAATGCTAGTGAGATTGTTACTGCAGTTGCAGAGAAAATCCCGACTCTAGCGATCTTGTTTTCAGGACGACCTATGGTTCTTGAGCCGGAGATTCTTGAAAAGACAGAGGCCTTGGTCGCTGCTTGGCTTCCTGGTACTGAAGGGCAAGGGATTGCTGATGTAATTTTTGGAGATTATGAGTTCGAAGGGAAGTTACCAGCGAGCTGGTTCAAAAACGTAGATCAGTTGCCACTTGATATTGAGTCAAATGGATATTTGCCATTGTTTCCACTTGGGTTTGGTCTTATTAGCGATGATTTGGCTACCTCCAAAACGGTGTAACTAGGTTTTTCTAATATATGTTTAACAAAATTTTAAGACTCCTTTGATAAAGAATGATCTTGTTGGAATCTGTTCAAAGGTTTGGTTTATGCATTCGAATAATTTGGTCCAGATATTGATCTTTCCTTTGTGAACAGAGATGCAAAAAAGTAATTCTTATTTAATGCGTCCTTGATCTCTTTCTTCTAAAACTCTTTGATACACATTTGACCAGTTGGTGGATTGCATTCACAAAAAAGTCTCTCTCATGCTCCATGTGGTAAGATTGGTCACTTGTATTTGTCTGCCGATCTATACTACAACCTGTGATCACTCTATAATCTAAAGTCGAATAATTTTGTTGGAATAATATGTAAAATAATATTTAACCATGTGATCATAATATTTTTTTATATATCTTAGATCATATGCAAAGTGATTCTCTTACAAGAATCTTTCATCCAAATAATAAACAAGAATTTTAAGATATTCTTTGAATAAAAAATATTGCATACTATATTATTGTTTTAAAAAGGATGACAGTTGCATTCAACAATCTTCTCAAATTAACTATCTTCACGTTTTAAAATAAATAAAAGTTTAATTAAACAAAGACTACCATTTATTTGTTTAGTTGCAATTTTATGTTTAGACGGTTTTTTTTTCTTTTCTTTCTGGCCGACAGTCTCTTCTAGAAACAATTCATAAAAATAACTTATCAGCCACTTGAATATTAATTTCAGCTGTATTTCTTACCTAAATGAACTTTGAAATCCTTAGATGATGTGTTGTATACAAGTGTCAATTAAAACTTCAGGTGACCTAATAGTTATCTTCATTTTTCTTTTATAAATAAACTTCTCTAAAAATAAAAAAGGGTTTGCTCCAATAATTTACTTCACTTTTACTTTAAATAAATATTTTGACCTATAATATTTATTACTAACTACTAAGTTATCTTTCTATATTTTTCAAATATATATATTTAACCCACATATATTAATTTTAAGTAAATAATCAATAACAATTGTAGTAAAATTATAAAATTTTATTACATACCACATAAATAGAAAAACAGATTACAAATATATAATGTACTCATGATAATTATGCCTTTTTTAATTTATCTTTTGCTATTTATTTAAATATCATGTTATTATTGTATTTTATAAATTTCTGATATATTTATTAGTTAGAAATTTACTGAATTCAGAAAATATTGTTTTGGAGAATTTTTGTTTTCTTTTTATACTCTAAAATTTTAGTTAGCTATAAAAAAAATAAAAAATTAAGGGTTCATTTTGCAAAGAAAAACAGTACTAGTAAACATCAAAAATTTGACCATTATAATAGTTAGAAGTTGGTCAAAAAGGCTCTTTTAACATGTTTTTACCAAAACTAAGTAGTCAAAAATCTTTGATCACAAATTTAACTTAGTCAAAACATGATCAAAATATTTTGACTAAAAAATGATCATAAATTTATGACCAAAATATATGGTGATAAATAAGTCATAAATTATTGACCATAAAATTATGATATAAGAATAATAGTCAAATATATTTTTGGTCAAAACATGGCCAAAAATATTTTATCATAACATAGTCAAAAAAATGTTGGTCAAATTTTTTCATCAAAATGTGGTCAGTAATTTGTTTTTGTCAAAAACTTTTTTCCATAATGTGGTCAATAATATTTCATCAAGAAATAATTAGAATATCTGTCATATTTGTCTAACAAAAAATTGCTCAAAGTAACTATTTAAATTAATTTTTAATTATTAAAATATTATTTTATAATTTAAAATTCAACTTGAAATTAAAATTAAAATTTCGTAATATAAAGAATTCTGGAAAAGTAGTACATGTAAATTAAAACTATAAAACTAATAGTTTGATTAAAAAGAATCCACAACACTAATCATCATCAAACAAAATGGTTAGTACTACCAAATCAGGATTTTAAGATTAAATTCTTGAAATATCTAAGTTCTTTTCCAATTCTTGGATCTTAAGATTCGCAGTATGCAACTCGTTTTTCATTGTTAAGGTTGAACTTTCAATGTCAAAAGAAAAAAGACCACTAAAATATGAAAGACTCCCTAAACCAAAACACTTTCTTGTAGTTGCTTCCATCTCCTAAACCAAAAAAATAATCAAATTAAAATTGTTAAAATCTAAATCTCAATAAACATAAATTAAAAAACAAACATAATAAGCTTGGCAATTAAAGAATTTAACTTGCTTCACAAAAAAAACAATTTAACAATTCCAGTAAACATAATAAATGCAAACAAAAATAGTCATACGATGAAGAATAAAATTATGTACAACTTCATTAACTTAAATATTGACCATACAACGTAAATTTTTACCAACAACTATATTATTTTGAAGATAAAGACTATATATCATGTATACGATAATTATTATAAGTTATCTGGAAAAAAGGAGTATTGTTCATGGATTTAGAAAGTGAATCAGGTTGTACTGATCCATCTTGTGTTTCTTCGTAAAGTAGATATTGCTCTTTTTCAGTCACATTTTGGACAATCTCCTCAGCTCTTTTGTCCACAAATGTTTTGGTTTGTTTGCTCTTATGTATCTTATTTTTTTGCATGAAAAGAAGAAGAAAATGTAAGATTAGATCACTTATTACTAAAATGAAAAATAAAAAAAGAAATTTAAATATTATCATTTCTTCGAAATTTTTTGCATATGACTTTGAGCCAGTAATGTGTGCAGCTGGAACACTATGTCTATTAGCTTTGTTTTTTTGTTAGCAGTCTTCTGAAAATTTTCAATCTTTCTAATACTCTACAAATCCATTCCAAACTTGGACATTTGGCTACAAAATACAGTTTTAGCAACATCATCATAACACTTCCGCACTTGATTCGTGTAAGTGGGATTCCAATTATATTCTTGCTGGAAAAAAACAAAAAGTCATAGGAAAATTTGAAACTTAAATACTCTAATTAACCTGTATTTAAATGTGTAAAAATTTATTTCTATTACTTACCACAAACGATTTGAATTAAAGTAATTTTATCTATTCATGAATATCAGAATATGTAGGACAAAATACGGGTAAATCTGACTTCATCATATTCAAAATTTATGGAGAGAAGTTATAGAATTATAATTAGATGTAGAGTTATAATATAAAGAGAGTTTCAAAATAGATGCAAAATCATAAACAAAAGACAAAGAAAAAAGAATCTGAGTGCGATCGTAGTGGAGTCATCAAAGGAGGTCGAGGAAAAAATTATTAGGGAGAGGGGCTATATATTTATAAGAAGCTTATAGCAATAGAATTGGAATAAATAGATAAATCTAGGTTAATTTTTATCAATAAGTTAAATATTAGTTAAAAGTTAATGTAAATCTTCATAAGATCGTTTTAGATAATTAGAAAATTACATATTAAAACACATTTTGGAGAATTGAATTATTCATGTCCTTGTTACTGTGTTTTTTCAATTGAATTAATTGAAGTTTAAACATTATTATAATAGAATGTGATATGAGTTGATATCATCAAATGTTTGGCCCCTAAAACTTGAAAACACGATGTTTAAATCCATTATCTAAAGCATTAATTAAGGTAAGTATGCGGTTTCATCGACACACGATGAAGAAATCATTTCAAACAAGGAGAATTGAATTGCCACATATTGTAGATGACAATCAAACTTCCAATATATTGTATAATATTGGATGTTCTGAATTAACTAAAGATGCAACTTCAATGGTATGATCAATGACATTATAATAGCAAGTCGATATTTGCTGCAACAGATCATTATCTACCATACCGTATACCCGTCCTCTTGGATTTATTTGAGTAACTGTCATCCAAGGGTTTTGTTTGTTTTTGAATTGAGGATACCGTATGTAACATACTTTATTAGCTTGTGATGCGAGTATACAAGGATCATAGTTGAAAAGCCTTATACTTGAATCAATTGATGTTACGCCAAATTTGTCATGCTAAATGCCTCTTCCAACAGTATGATCATACCGATCGCACATGAAAATAATGCACTTCAAGTTGATGATTTCTGGGTAACTCACTTCCAAAATCTCTTTGAGAGCACCATAATACTCTATATCATCTGCTCGTGTAGCTATCCCGTAATTCGCCATTGTCTTTTTAAATACATTGACGAACACCATGCAAGTGAAACTGGACCTCTCACCAATTCTTCCAACCATGTTGGAAATTTTAAACCTTTCTTAGTTATGTTTGAACCTAAATAAAAATTATTAGTTAAAATTAGAATCATTATCACTATTATATTAAATATGGTATTTTTGAAATAAAGACAATTTTATATGGAACTCACATAATTTAACAACCATGATGAAAAATTTGTTTGCTTCATCTTATTAAGGTCATAATTAGTTTGTAGATTTGCCTCTTGAACTTGTGCAAACATGCTGAAATTTTAAAAGTAGCTGACCAATTCTTCCAACCATGTTGGAAATTTTAAACCTTTCTTAGCCATGTTTGAACATAAATAAAAATTATTAGTTAAAATTAGAATCATTATCACTATTATATTAAATATGATATGTTTGAAATAAAGAAAATTTTATATGGAACTCACATAATTTAACAACCATGATGAAAAATTTGTTTGTTTCATCTTATTAAGGTCATAATTAGTTTGTAGATTTGCCTCTCGAACTTGTGCAAACATGCTGAAATTTTAAAAGTAGTTGAATACCATTAATATATATATTTTACAACATATTCCATTCGTTTATGTTATTAAATCTAAATAAATTTAACGTGTAAAATAAGATTAAGCATATTTTATGTACCTTTTGTATGTCATCAATTTTTTGCAATTAAGAAGAATATATTGTGTATACGATTTTTTCTTCGACTGGCAACCATTTTTTTCTTGCGTTTTCCACTAAGTCTTCCAATTTGGACAAAAATATCGGGAACATTAGTGGGATACAAAGGTTTTTGACCTCCATCATCCTAGCTTTTTTTTGTATTTGGGGTGCAAAGTAATATGACGAGAAGGTTGATGTTTCTTTCTTAATACCTTGTGCAACAATTGAACCCTCACCTCTATTTTAATTTTTCACTTTCTTCTTCAAATGTAACATAAATCTCTCAAATTGATATATCCACCTTTATTGGACAAGTCCACCAAGTTCAGCTTCCCGAGGGGGATGGATACAAAGATGTTCCATTACATCAAAAATGATGGTGGAAATATCTTCTCTAAATTGCAAAGAATCACATGTATATTCTCTTCCAAATTTTGTATTCCTTCACTTGTAAGTGATCTTGAACATAAATCATGAAAAATACACCAACACTTGCATTTTAATAATCACATGACCATAACATATTAATAATAATAAATTAGGAAATAGAAATTTAAAATAATAATAATAAATTAGAAAACCCCAAAAACTAAAGATAAAGAGTTGTTGTAATGCTTACCTGTAACTGCTTCATACATGTTTGTTGGTAGGAATTCTTTAGAGATAAATGGCAAATGACGTTGCATAAAAACTTGGCAATCATGACTTTTCATTATGGACAATTTACCATATTGGCTATCAACGTAGATTCGTAAATTCGATGCATAACCATCACGAAATTTAACACAATGAATAATCCACTTAAAAAACTCATCTTTTACAGTTCCATTTAATCTCAAAAGAGGAATCAAACATTTACCATTTGCCATCAGATTTAGCTCTTCACGCTTACAAATACTAGGAAAATATAATCTAGACTTCAAATTATCCCTCGTCTTCCCTTTGACATTTAAAACTATATTAATAATGTTGTCGAAAACGTTTTTCACAATGTGAATAACATCGAGACAATACCTCAACAAATGATCCTTCCAATATGGCAAATCCCAAAAAATAATGTGTTTGAATGTCCATTTCCTCTGCAATCAGTTGTCTTTTTGACACCACTCTCAATTGTGTCAGCAAATCAGAACCAGCTAAATCAGGAGGTGGAAGATCCTAAACAACTCTATTCTTGATAAAGAATGTCTTGCTACACCGATAATGGTTTATTGGCCGAAATCTATGATGATAATCAAACCAACATGTCTTCCGTCCATGTTTTAGTTAGAAAGCATATGTGTTGTCTTGGCAATAAGGACATGCTAATCTTCCATGTTCACATAAGTACAACCTTCATAACAAAATTTTGTTGGCTTGAGATATCATATGTTGTAACACCATGATTCCATAACTCATTCAACTCACGAATCAAAGGTTGTAAAAACACATGAAGTGATTGCTTCGGGTGATCTGGACCAGGGACTAGTATGCTGAGGAACAAAAACTCTCTTTTCATACATAAACTTTATGGTATTTTGTAAGGTATGATAATAATTGGCCATAATGAATATTGTCTACCATGTTTTCCACATGGATTGAAGCTGTACATACATAATGTGAGGTATACATTCTTTGTTTCACATGAAAATTCGGGATATACTGACTGAAAAATGTTTCCACGTTTTAGCGTCTGAAGGATGTGCATTTTCTCCATTTTTCGAATGCTCTGCATGCCATCTCATAGAGCCAACAATGCGCTTAGATTGATATATTCTTTTAAGTTTTTGTGATATTGGAAACTACCACATATGTTTATACAGAACTCTAACTCTCCTACTTGTCTCATGAAACCTTAGTTTACCACAAAATCAACAGACCAACATATTAGTGTATGCATTCCAATAGATCATAAAATTTTGGACACATACATTAATCATCTAAAATGGCAATCCTAGACCGGAGACAAGTTTCTTAATCTCATTATAGGTTGTTGGACAAAGATTATTTTCTCGAAGATAATCTTAATCAAAATCAACTATTGCATCCATACAATCTTTGCTCAAATTAAAATCTATCTTTATAGACATCATTTTTGTTGCGGCAGATAAAGGTGAATGACCCAATTTACAACCTTCATAGATAGGTTTATTTGTTGCATCTAATATATCAAAAAACTTTTTTGCTTCCGATTTGGTTCTTCATCTGTATTACCACCTTCCATAAATGATGATATATTTTCCCTGTATGTGTTTGTCACCATGTTCACAATGTCTAAGTTTTCTCTTGGTAAAGTAGGTTGATCATATGTCTCAGTCCTGATTTGACTGCTACTTGGTAAACTATATGCATCTTCTCTATGATAAAATCAAACAAAATAATTTGGTCTAAAACCCCGATTAAATAGGTGAATCCATACCTCATTAATAATTTGAAATTTCAATTACTACACTAAATACATAGACACAAAATTTTGGTTGATGAGTTTCGACTTGTGGCAAATTGCATGAATCGGGTTAATCCATCAGTGAACTCTCTTGTGACTTCACCTATTGAAGGATCGTGATGAAGGTACATCCATTCTCTAGGATTATGGAAATTAGAAAAAAAAAATTATTAAAAGAGCAAAATCAAAATAATTGAAAGAAAACTCCCTTCGACCTTCAATTCTCTGTATAGAGAATATTGGTTCTAATTCTTCTGTGATTTGGATCATTGTCTTAATCCTAGTGGGATTTTGATTTTGGTCTCACAATCTTTGTATATTATCAGAAATAACAAATGTTTGGCATTTTGGTGATTCACGATTAATTAATAAGCTACTATGAACTATTTTAATACAAGCAATCTGGGATGAATTAAAAAGGTGAAAATAACATAGGTTTTTCTAACTAAAGTTAATAGAACAAAGTTTGTTATTAACTTAATCTAAACCTCAAAACCCAACGCGGTCCAGAAATTATAACCACAATATTCTAAATTTTAGAGAGAATATTATATAGTATAAACCTACATTTTTCTCAAGATTTTGGTGGTTTCTAAAATAATCTCTCGATTTAAAAGAGACTAGCCAACATTGACATTAACCTAAGATATCTAACACTTTCCCGGAAAAGATAGATTAGATTACCTTGCGCACTTCACGATCTTGCATCGGTGGAAGAAATTGTTTATAAAAAGTTGAAGGATCCTCCTCTAAGGTATTCTTTTGCTGCTCCTCAATCTTAAACAACAGAGAAAATTTGTAATTACTTATCAAACATATCAAATCAAAGAAAAAGAAGACAAATTTAGAAACCAATTGGGATGTTCATGTGTTTTTCATTTAAGAGGCGGAATCGTGAACATAAGTAATTCATTTAGCTTAGTATTTCTAGACATCTCTTTTACATAAGTAACAAATGTAGATTATGCATAGTCATGAACCTAAGTAACAAAGCACCTAAGAAACTCCCATAAACAATAATCAGATGAGAAAAAAAATATAAGAACATTACCAACAGTTAAATGTATGAAAACATAAATCACCTAAGAAACTCTCATCACAAAGCATCACAAAAGATGTTAAAAGCTCCAACTCATTTTATTCCAATTTACCAGCTGATGGAGAGATTGATCACTGAAGGAAATGATTTTCTTTTTAAACAGACTCGTCAACATGACCAAAACCAGCAGGAATATCAAAGAATCGATAGTTTGAGCAGTCGGGTAGTTTGAGAAGAAACAACTCACACTAGCTTAGCTTTTAATTTAAGGCCTTTACGAAACTAGACTGAGAATGATTATGTGTGCTCCCCTAAATCTACAGCTAGGTTCCGAGTAAGGTGGAGATACCTGAGAATTATGTGGAGGTTGTTGGCTCATTCTGACCTCAACGAGAACAATTTTGACAGATGATTTTCATATTGCTGTTTTTTTGTCAGCATATGGTCCAATATCAGATCAAAAGACTAAAATCGACCTCTAAACTTTCAAATCTCACGATCTGGCCTTGTTCAGGAACTGAAGTGCCTTCTCCACCGTGTCTAACCGTCTAGACAACTCCACAACCATTTCTTCAAGATCATTACCGCATTTTGATTGAGAGGAAATCGTCATACGCTATACCATATTTGATAGAAACTGATTCTCAATCATACAATTTCTATCACAAAATTAAGATATCGAAGATTTCAAGCTCCATATTCTCACCTCAAGATTCACAAATCACAAATGGTATGAGTGAGCTTATCATCTCTCTCTCTGTTGGCCGAAAGCTTGGCCATGAGAACGTTGTTAAACGAAGCTCTAAATCACTTGATTCAAATCGTTTTCATTTAATCTTGTTCGTCTATGTAGAAAGGGAAAATTTTAAGGGTGGGATGACGAATGACGAAGAATTTGTGATTATGAATTCTCTTCATCGGTTAAACAATTTTGTTTTTCTTTCTCTTTTCTCAAAATTATGGGCCCAAACATATAATTTTTTTTTGGTAAGAAGTAATTAAATGTTTGATTGATTAGTAATTGATAAGTTTTTGAATGAAATTTTATCTTTCAAAAATTGATAAGAAACTAGGGTTGATATTATCTTGCAGAGCTTTATTTTATCTGCTTTCTTTTACCAAATTATAACTATCAATATAAAAAATTATAAAGATTTTTTGATGAAATATGTTCAATTGTAATAGTCAATTAAATATATAAATTTATTAATTAAATTCATATAAAATTTATTATCGTCCAATAATAATCACAAAATTTTGATAATAAAGTTTTGATGTTAAATCGACAATTGTTTTTCAAAATATTTTGACTATTTGATGACCAAATATATATTTCATTAAAATTTGATAGTTTTTAGTCAAAATAATTGGTCAAAAAAGACTAGTTCGTCAAAAAAAATTTCATTACATTTTGATAATATTTTGACCAATTTTTGTCAAAATATTTTGATTATTTAGTGACCAAATATGTAGTTCATTAAAAAATTTGATGGATTTTTAGTCAAAAAGAATTTTTCCAAAATTTTGGTCAAAAATTTTGGTCATAAAATACCATGTTTTCTTGTAGTGAAAGTTTTATTAAAAAATGAAGGAAGAAATGAAGATCCTTCAAATTTGAAGAAGAAAATTTAAATCTTCAAATTCGAAGATAGATTTGAAGCACCATTGGAAAAGATTTTTTTCAAAGATAGAATTTGAAAAGAGATTTGAAGCACTATCAAAGATTCTATTAGTCTAATGACATGTGTTAAGTTTATAAAAGGTAGATGGCACTTGTACATTCATGGATTGAGTCTCGTTGCCCACATTGGATTCGATTGGTAAAGTTGCATAATCGCCTAATGACATAAATAAAATAAAATTGCAGAATAGAAGTTGCAAAATAAAAACTTACATAATGATATAATGATATATTGCATAATGGATTTGACATAATCAAATGGTGATTGGATAACTTTTACTCAATGATAGAATATAACTAATTGAAAAAGTTTTTATTATATTATAAATATTTCTTATATTTAGAAAAATGTTATATAGAATAAGTTTTTAGTATATTATAAATATTTCTTATATTTAGAAAAATGTTAGGTTTCGTATTTTAAAATAAAATTTTGCGTTACTTTAGAATTATTTCTTACTAAAATTATTTTTATTTAATAAAATTGAAAAATTATAATTGGTTGCATGTAAAATACTTATTTTATATAACACTAATTTACTAATACGTAGACTATAATTATATATGATAGATCTTGGTTAGGTAAATATGTAGATATAATTATTTAGTATAACTAAAATGATTTAAAATAGTTATGGGTAGCATGTAAATATTATTTAAATTTGTTAGAGTATGTAAAATTATTAGAGCCACAATTCATGCATATAATCGTAATAGTAAATAATTAAATATAGGTCAGTGATTTCTTTATTTTTGCTCATTGGAAAAAAAAAGCACCAAAAACATGTTTATTTGCCTAATGATATTTTTCTTTGCAAATTTTTAGATAGAAAAATAAGTTGCACAATTGCATTACATTACGTCATCGCCATTATGTATGTTATGTTGATTAGCAAAATTTTGGCATAATCGCATTACATTACACCATTAGGTGATTATGAGATTATTAAGACAATCCTCTTTAATCAAGCAGTTATTGTACTCCTTCGGTTCCAAAATATATGATATTTTAGGTTTTTTAAAAAATAAAAAAACATTAAATATTTGAATTTTTCAACTAAAAATATACTTTTAATTTATATAAAAATCATTCAGCCAATTAGAAATCAATATATAGAATACAAATAATCAAAATAGATTAAAAATATAACAAATATTGTTGCATTTTAAGTTGAAAACATCCTATCTTTTATAATAATTTTCTTTTCCTAAAATATCATATATTTTGGAACCGAATGAGTACTTTTTAATCAAGTAGTCGCAACTCACAAGTCTATTTGTTTTATCACTATCTAGCTATCTTGTTCAACAAGAAACTAACGTCCAACAAGTAAAATTTTTGTTTTGGATTTTCTTTCGCAATAAATAGAAACTAGAAGGAAATGGAACAGATCCAAAATCAAATTCAAAAATTCTCTCAGATTTGTAATTTTGTAAAAACTAAAATTATATCTTTTTTGGTTTCTCTAGAGGAACTACAACTCATTCACTGTAACCGTCATGTACTTTTATTGAAACAATCACTTAACTGTTTAATGGACTTGTCATCAATAAACTGTTACATGCATACAAGTTCACCAATTTCATTGTTTCAGAATGAAAGGTCGAAGGTTTTTGTAGAATTCAACAAAGACAGAAAAGAAATGGATTGCTCATGAAGAGAAAAGTTCAATATAGCTAAACCAGAGTTTACAACAACCATTGATCCTCATGTGCAAATTTTCCACAAAGAAATGAAGTTTGCCAGAGCAAAACATAAAAACAGTCATACAACATCGAACAATCGTTACCTTCAGGAAACAAGACAAACACAACAAACAATAAGGGCTCATAAATAGCCCAAACTACCATAACAATGTTACGGATTCAACTCTAAAAGCTTCACATTCTCTACATGGTGAATAAATGTATAAGCCTTCGAGAATCTAGCATCCTCACCTATTTTCTCGAATTCGATTTCAAATCTTACCAAAGTGTTCTTCTCTAAATTGAAGTAGACAATGTCGAAAGGATCGTAGAGATAGGGTGTGGACAACACAATTTCACCTGCCTCAGTCATCCCAACAATGTATAGCCAGCTACCTTCAACTATATGTGACCAGTTATATGGCAATGTGTAGAAAGTCTTAGACCATTTCACTTTATCAACATCTTCTAGAAGCCACAACTCAAATTTTTCTGTGCTTTCATCAGTACCAAGCAAACCTGGCCACATCACACCCAATTTACCTTTGCAATTAATAAAAACTGAACACCAAAAATTGGACTCCACGACGATAAACTTAAATTTCTCCGACCTAACATCGAAGCAAACTAGCACATAACGTTCTTCAGGGTTTTCACAGGTAATACGCTCGGCCAAATAATACAAAACTCCACCAATGGATATCTCAACATGTACGGGTTCATGAGGTCTTGAACATTCGATCATTCTCCACTTTACTTCTCTCGTTCCTAATGTTAAAACTCGACACGAAAAGTCCTCCGACACGCATAATACTTTGAATAGTTTGTCGATAGGATCATACCCTAAAAGGGTTAGCATCGAAGCCATATTGTGTGTGGATCTAGGTAAACATAGGTACTGTCCTGTGCTAGGGTTAAAGATCATCGGGTTCCTCGCTTTACTACAGACCAACCCACGTGTAGGGGCACAAATCACATCGAAATCTAAACCTTTTGGGAAACGCATATGATAAGATGGAACCAAAGGAGAAGAGTTCAACTGTGGATCTAAAGCCTGTGGAGCCGAGTAAAATTTCCACTCATTTTTGTGTCGGAGAGCGAACAACAGACTTGGACGACTCGAAGATATTGTCAGGAATAGTTC
>JAKUCM010002493.1:0-35911 GCA_023374145.1 Lepidium sativum | reverse complement strand
AGATACTTAACTCTTTTGCTGGATCTACGATTGAAAGAAAAATGAGCTAGAGTTATTGTTGTTCTTTGTTACTAACTCCATGATTGCGATAACTATTTGTTTGTGATTTGAAAAATTTCCTTGACTGAAACAACAGAGGAATTCATAATCTTTGCCACCATAGACACAAACAATTCTTCAGATCAGACTCGAAGAGCAAGTGAAGCCTCTAGAAATTGATGAGCTTAACATTGACGAGTCTCTTGATCACAAGAAATAAAAAAAAGAGTCTTGTGAAAGTGTCAACGAGCTTCAAATTCCAAAATTCCAAAGTGAAGAATGAGTCAGAGCTAGAGACTTTGAATTTCTTAAAAGAAAAGAGGAAGTTACTGACATATTAGAAACATTCATTAATATAGATTCTTCCCTCTGGTAGCTGGCGACTATGGTGGAAATTGTTCATGCAGAGTCATACATATTAGAATCTAGGTTTCCAACTCAAAACCAAATGAAAATGAGTTGAAAGACCTTTATCTTATATATATTAGAGAAGATCCCTTCCAATTTCCGATGTGAGATATTATTTCCTAATAATAGACACTTTCATAAACACTTTGCTCCACTAAAGTCACACACTTTAGTTACGAACCACCAATCTAGACACACCTCTAACTTTGTTGAGCAGGACAAATCAAGACATGTAAATATTATAAACAATTGTGTTGTGTAACCAACAAATCGTCGAACTTATGGCCTCATCATTATCTATTGGAACTTGAGAAACCAGAGAAGATGGAATGATGGTGGTTACAGTCTTTGGTTTGGTTACAATTGAAAGTCTTGGACTATCCTAGTCGTGATCGGCATCTTCTGATTTAGCATTTGAAACTAGCGAGCAAATTTAAGGTCCAATTTTTTGTTGATCGAAAAGAAATTTGTGAAGAGAGAATGTTAATTCTTCTAGTAATTTTGAGTTTTTGAGATTCAAACAAAACCCAGTGTTTTTTAAAACTATGGCCAAAATTAACGATGATTAAGTGTTACTAACAACAATTAACGGATGTTAAAGTTCTGTTAACTTTAACTAAGGATAGTTCTAAATAGGCAAAATCAACTAAAAGTTTGCGTTTTATATAGAGAAATAAGAAATTTATATTTAATTCAGAAGACAAATTCGTTATTATTATGACTGTAAATCAAACGTAATATCTGTGATAAAAGAATAATGATTTTTCAAAATACTTTGCTTACACAAAAGAAATACCTCACTTGTGGATGATAGGAATATTAATTTCCTTTCAGTTTAAGAGAAGGTGCAGATTCCCCAATATGTTAAGTTAAACATCAGTACCCTCACTTTTGTAAAATGTGTATCACATTCACATTATCACAAGTATACCAACAAAATGAGAAAGTTGGTACGTAAGGAATAGTTACTGTTACATCCACACTCCAAACAAAAATAAGAGAATAAGAGTAAGACTGAAATTTTGTGAAGAATATACTTAGCGTTTCTGTTTCATCAGAATATTAATTTATACGGGAAAAGAAGAAGAATATTTGTTGTTATTAGAGAACCATGATAGCTTGACTTGCAAGTCATCCGATATGGAGTTGTATAAATACGCTGAATTCATCAATTGAAGGATAACAAAGCAAAAAGCAAGACAAGAAAAACAATTATAAAAAAGAAAACGAAGGGTTTGAAAATCTCCTTTCAGAGATGAACGATAAAGAGAAGAAAGAGGAAAAAACCAGAGAAGATCTAATCAAGGAGATAATCAGTTCATTGGAGGCCGTTGGTGCTCCTACAACAACAGTCCTCGTTGGTGAAGCTGGTATAGGAAAGACATGGCTTGCAAAACAAGTCAGCAAACGTGTCATCCAAGAAAAGTCTTCTGAGTACAATGTCCACTGGTTACATCTGAACAAAAGGACTGATGAAAAAGAGTTATCTGACAAGACACTACTCGAGAAACTAGTCGCCTTGTCGTTATTTGCCGAGTTTGAAGAAGGCGAAGACCGTAATGAGGTTGATTGGGATAGTTTAAGAGTGGAGACAATACAAAAGGTATTTACAGAAAAGAAGAAACTTCTGTTGGTTTTGGATGATGAAGGAAGTGTGACAACTGATTTTGATGATCTGGATCTCCGAAGGTATCTTATGCCAAGTGATGATCAAGATGTGAATCTCCAAAGATATCATAACAGAGAAATCTCAAATATAAAGATTTTAGTCACAAGAAGAGATGAAATTGAGGATGGTGATGCGAAAACGATCAAAGTCCCTCCGCTTACAGAAAAGGAGTCACTCGAATTACTCGACAAATACGAGAAGTTACTTGAATCGTTTACAGTTGAAGATTGGCCGGTTTTGCTGAAGAGACTATGCGACAACAAAGAGATCAAAGAACCTACCTTGAAGCATTGCATTTTGAGCAAGAGCAAGCTGTTACCAGCTGCGATCGCTGTCTTCACCAAGTCCTTAGATGACATCAAGTCGTTGTCTGCAAAACAGAGGAAGATCTTTAAAGAAGTGATTCTATCTTCGGAGTCGCTAGAACCAGCCGCTGCTTACAAGAACGCTGTAGATCGCAGCCTATACAACCCTCTCTTGCAATTAAGCTACGAGCTGTTGAAGCTTGAGGAGACATTCAAAAGTCCCATCAATGCTTGTTTTTGGCATATCTTAGACTTCTACAAGTACTGTGGATGCGCTTATTACCGTGACCTAATTATTCACTGGATGCTTGAAGGGTATTTTGATCCTGTCAAGTCAGTTGAGAAAGCTTATCAGGATGGACATTCCATTTTAATGAAGTTTATGGACAGAGGAATTTTGAAGGTACAAGAAGACAACATGGTGGTTCCAGAGTTTTCTATGAGAAATCTATTAGATCAAGGTTGTGGATTCTTTGGAAGATCTTGTCTTGGATTCGACAGAGTTTACGGAGGAGACAAGAAAAAGGGGCTTGGGAGAATCATTGTAATCGACGATATGATACAGACAATTCAATCTAAGACAAAGAAGATCACAACAATTATCCTTAGTGGAAATCGTTTACGCAGAGAGATTAGTAAGCAGTTCTTTGAGAGACCAGAGATGCAAGATCTTGAAGTTGTTGTACTCTTTGATCCAACGTTCAAAGATCTTATTTCGTCTTTATCTCAGCTGAAGAAACTCCGAGTACTCGTGATCAGAGACTGCGAACTAATCAAAGACATTAATGATCTCAGTGGTCTTGATGGTCTACATGTTCTTGAAGTCTCGGGTGCAAGTTATCTAGAAGAAATTCCTGATAATTTCTTTGAAAAAATGACTCAACTTCAAAGTCTGAACCTTTCGGGACTTGCAATCACATCTTCACCTACATCAATCGAAAATCTAAGCATGCTCCGTTGCTTCATCCTAAGGGACTGCTTTGAGCTCCAAGATCTGCCTAATTTCAATGTGAAAACAAAACAATTAGAAGTTATCGACATTCGCGGAGCTCGGAAACTCGAGTCTTACTTTGATAGAGTTAAAGATTGGAGAGATTATAAAGGCAAGAACAAGAACTTTGCTCACCTCCGGAAGCTCGAACACTTAGACTTCTCAGAGACTCAAATCATCCGTCTACCGATATTTCATCTCAGAGATTCTACTAACGACTTCAGCAAGATGCCAGCCTTGACCAGGCTCTTGCTGCAAAACTGTACAAGGCTTAAGAGATTGCCACAGCTTAAGCCCTTGACTAATCTTCAGATTCTTGATGTCAGTGGGGCTACAAACTTAGTGGAGATGCTTGAAGTGTGTTTAGAGGACAAGGAAGAGCTTAGAATCCTTGATATTTCAAAGACAAGTCTTCCCGAGTTAGCCGACACAATAGCTGATGTTATCCATCTCAACCAGCTTTTGTTGAGGAACTGCTCCGAGATTAGGGAGCTTCCAAGCATTGAGAAGCTGACACACCTCGAGGTTTTCGATGTCTCAGGTTGCAATAATTTGAAGAAGATTGATGGATCCTTCGGGAAGATGTCTTTCCTCCACAAAGTAGATCTTTCAGGAACGAATCTGGATAAGCTGCCTGATAAAATCTCAGAGCTATCCAATCTTAAGGAGCTCATCATAAGAAACTGTTCCAAGCTAACAGCTCTTCCAAACCTTGAAAATCTACTACATCTTGAGATCTTCGATGTGTCCGGCTGCACCGAGTTGAGTAAAGTCGAGGGATCATTCAAGAATATGTCTTACCTTTGCGAGGTTAATCTCTCTAAGACTAAACTCAATACGTTTCCAGAGCTGCCAAATGAGAGCGTCATCTGTTCTTCAAAACGCATTATTTTTGCGAATTCGAGTTTCTTAGAGCGAGATGAGTGGAGCCAGATAAAGAAGTGTTTATCAAAAGATTCAGAGGGCTTTCTATTCTCTAACGAAGCAGACAAACCCCTCGGAGAAAGCGAGAAACTTGATAATCTCTGCGACAGATACAAATATCTTGATCCTGAATTTTCTTCTAATATGGAAATCATTGACATCATGAGATCAATGGATCGTGGAACAGATATCATGGCCATAGTAGAGTATGTCTCTATATCAGAGAATGAATCCAAAAGTGTATCTTCTATCTTCAATAATTTTAAGATGAAATCGGTAAAAGGTTGTTGGGTAGAGAGGTGTCAGAATATGGAAAATCTCTTCGAATCAGATGAGCAACAAGAGAAAGAGAAATCATCATTAACATCATTGGAGAAACTTTGGATCTCAAATCTTCCATTGCTGACTAGCTTATGTATTAGTAAAGGAGAAATCATCTTCAAGAACCTTAAGAACCTAAACATAGATTGTTGTCCAAATATTACATCGCTTTTTCCGAAGATTCCTGAAAACCTTGAGATACTTCGTGTGAAGTTCTGTGATCAGTTGGAATGCTTGATTGAAGTAGAAGGAGAAGTAGGAGAAGTGTTTAATCTTCGCAAGCTTTACCTTCTTGATTTACCTGTTTTATCAGTGCTTGGAGCTAAAATCTCTGAACAGACTATCTGCACGATTAAGAAATGTCCGATGTTGAACAATACAAAAGATGAACCGAAGCCGGAAACAAACCATACTGATGAAATTTCGGAGGTTCAGCCTCAAAAGTAAGTGAATTATCTACTAATAGAAACGAAACCTTCCTCTTTTATTTATTTCACAAACAATTGTTTTCATTCATTTGCAGAATTGTTGAGCCTGAAACCCAAACTCCTACTCAGCCCTCAGAAGCTACAGGCTCAGTTTAACATCATACCTCACCGTTCTTCACACGACGAGGATGAAGAATCGAAATTTACACTGTTTTTAAGTTGAATTCTAGTGACTTTGTTATCGTAAATGTCTGAATAAACTTCAAAGTCTTGAATTTTGATAAGAGTATAAAACTGTTATTAGTGTGTTGTGTTCTGTAAAATCTCTAAAATAAAGAATAAACGAATCGAATGTTAATCTCTTGATTACACTAATTCGTGCTGTATCTGGGGCTGTAAGGTAATTAAGATTCAACAGTTTATTTGAAACCAGTTGAAGATTCATTGTTCATTTCTCTCTTCTTACATAACAGAATGGCTCCAATGTTTAACTGACACTTGTCATGTACATCAAAAATCTTGTATGGTGTATGTATCTATAGCAAAGAATGAATCCAAAAGCGTATCTTCTATCTTCAACGAGTTTCTCTTCAGAGGATGGAGTATCTCTTCAAATCAGACAAGCAACAAGAGAAAGTGCATGGTTTTAATGTAATGCCCAGCGATCAAAAGGTAATTTCAGATCGAATTATGTGAAAAATTCAAAGTTGATGCCGTATAACTAAAGGTAATTATGACAATGCAATAAATGAGGACTTGAATGAAAACAGAACGCACCTGCTATTCCTTTACTTTCTTTGTAAATCCTTTGTATCTTAAGCCGCAAGCTACGTTTGTTTCTCTTTCTTTAATCGCAACTTAACCAGTCTTTAGTTGAATTACACAGCACTTGAATCGTCTAATGAAAGCAGAGAATATAAAGAAACTTATCTCTTTCTTTATTGATTAGAAAACTCTTTCTGAAAACTAATCCAATTCTCTCTTATGATTCTTAGACAACTCCTAAGATATCATCTCTTATTTATAAGGTTTATAGATCTTCTAAACTCATATGAAATTGAAAAAAATTGAACTTTTCTTTTTCTTTAAATAAGCTAAATCTCCTAATATAGATTTTCTTTTTTCAATGTTGGAATTATCCAACATTCTCCCCCTTAATTCCAACATGATTCTCGGGTGTAAGAATTTCTTGAACTCTAAGCAAACTCCTCATTTCTTTGAATTTGTTCCTTCCCAACGCCTTTGTGAGTATGTCAGCTTTCTGTTCTGTTCCTGGAACATGCTCAACTTTGATCTGCTGATTCTCCACACATTCGCGTATAAAATGATATTAACTGATTTGTTGTCAAAGCAATAACTGATTTGTTGTCAATCTTTAACACAACTTTCTCATCCTTTCTTCCAAGAATTTAATTTAGTATCTCCTTTAACCATATGGCTTGCTTTGCAGCTTCAGTAGCAGCCATGAATTCTGCTTCGCAAGATGATAAGGCAATTGATGGTTGTTTCTGCGAAGTCCACATGATCAGTGATGTGCCATAGTAGAATACATGTCCAGAGGTACTCCTACCGTCATTAACGTCAATATTGTGGCTACTATCGCTGTATCCTATAAGTTTACACACTCCATCTCTCTTAAAGAAGAGCCCGAAGCCTGTGCTACCTTTCACATACCTCAACACATGCTTTAAGGCTTGGCTGTGACACACTCGTGGTGATTGTATATAACGGCTGAGCATTTCAACTGCGTAAGATAGGTCAGGCCAAGTATGTAGCAAGTATCTAAGGCAACCGATTGTCCTCTTATCTAGTGACATCGATCTCATCTTCGTCTTCAGCCTTTGATAACTTCAAGCTACTTTCCATCGGTACATGTGCTAGATTGCACTCGGTCATGTCAGTATCTGCAAGGATTGCTTTTGCATATCCTTGTTGCTTTATCCTTATTCCATTTGTTCCTTGTAACAGTTCTATACCGAGATAATATGATAACTTGCCTAGATCAGACATTTCAAACTTCTTTGCCATATCGTCCTTGTATTGTTTGATTACTTGAGTAGAAGTTCCTGTTACAAAGAGATCATCAACGTAGATAGCAATTATCAAAAGATCATTACTTTTCTTCTTTTGATAAATGGCTGATCCTTTCTTGCAGCGTGTGAATCCCATCACTTTGAGTGTGTTGTCAAGCTTCAAGTTCCAAGCTCTAGGAGCTTGACGCAATCCATAAAGTGCCTTATTCAACTTGTAAACATAATCTTCTTTTCCCTTTTCCTTGTATCCTTCGGGTTGCATCACATAAACTTCTTCTGTCAAATCTCCATTTAGGAATGCGGTTTTGACGTTTAAGTGGTGAATTTCCCACCCGTTAGTTGCTGCGAGAGAGATTAACAACCTGATGATTTCAGTTCTAGCTATTGGAGCAAATACCTCATCGAAATCAATTCCTTGTTGTTGTACATAACCCTTAGCAACAAGCTGTGCTTTGTACTTATTCACGGTTCCATCAATCTTCCTTTTGATCTTGAAGATCCACTTTAGACCTATGGGTTTAACTCCTTCTAGTTTCTTGACAAGTTCCCATGTCTTTTTCTTTAGAATGGATTCAAGTTTGGCTAGCATGGCTTTTACCCATTCCCTTTTCGCAGCAGCTTCTGCATGGTGCTATGGTTCTCCATCAACAGTTAGAAGCAACTTAATTCCCTCATATTCTGCAAACAACACATAGTTCTCGAGATACGTGGGCCTTCTCACTGTCCTTTCTAGCCTTGTTTGAGGTTGATGTGTTGCTTATGGTGCTTGAGTTTTTGTCTGGATCTCCTCTATTTCATTCGGATCTCCATCGTGTGATTCTGCTTTATTGCCATCTGAGACTTCTTCATTGCCTTGATCTCCGTGTTCTGTTTCTTCAAGGTCAGCTTCTGTCTCGTTGACTCCTTCAGCAAGCGCCTCTGTATCGGACAAGATTGTGAATGTACCAGGCTCTGTTTTGTCGTTAAGTTCTGAAACCAAGGACCAGTCCCATGCTTTCTTCTCGTCGAAGATTACGTCTCTACATACAATTACTTGACTCGTGACTGGTTCAGAGAGTCAGTACGCTTTAGAGCCAGGTTCTGTCCCTAGATTGATTGCAGTTCTTGTCCTATCATCTAGCTTCTTGACACTTGGATCGTTCACTTTAGCATATGCAATACATCCGAATATCCTTATATGCAGCATGTTTGGTTTACGGTCATTGAAACACTCATACGGTGTGAGGCCACTTAGTGCTTTAGTTGAGACACGGTTGATTATGTAAGTCGCATGACTTACTGCTTCGCCCCAGAATATATTTGGTATCTTCATTCCCTTTAACAGACTTCTTGTCATCTCCATAAGTGTTCGGTTTCTTCGTTCAACTACGCTGTTTTGCTGTAGCGTGTATGGAGCCGTGAAGTGCCTTTGAATTCCATTGTCTTCACAGAGTTTGTTAAACTCAAGTGAGTTAAACTCTCCTCCTCTATCGTGCGGAATGTTTTGATTCTTAGCTGAGTTTCTCTCTCGATACATTCTACATATCTCTTGAAGTGTTTGAATGCTTCACTCTTTTTTTCTTAGTAGAAATGTCCACATGTATCGTGAGAAGTCATCAATCAAGAAAAAATATATCGATTGTTTGATGGAGTTAGAGAGAAATTGGTCCACATATATCTCCATAAACCAATTCTAATGTCTTATTTACTTGATATTTTGATTGTTTCGGGTCCAGAGTTCTTGTCTGTTTTCCCATTTGACATACGGAACAAATCTCTTCTCTTTGCAAACCTTGTGGCAGTCCCTGTACTAGTTCTTTAGCTGCCATATTCTTCATGACTCCATAGCTTACATGGCCGAGTCTTGCACACCAAATTCTTGTTAGATCATCACACTGAATTTGCATACATCTTGGGTACAAAACTTGTATTGGAGTTTTGTATAGGCGATTTACAGATCTTGAAACCTTCATCAATTGTCTCCCATGAGAGTCTTTTAACTCGAGAATGGCTCCTTTCATTGTCACTTCACATCCGTTCTCTGTGGCTTGTCTGATGCTCAATATGTTGTGCTTTAAGTCAAGGATATAATAAATGTCTGAGATCATGTCCTTTTCTCCTTTCTTATCCATGAAGCAGATCGATCCTTTGCCATCATTGTTTACGTGTGAGCCATCTCCGAATCTTACTTTTCCTTTAAGATTCTCATTCAATTCATAGAAGAATTCTCTATTCCCGGTCATATGGTTGCTAGCACCATTGTCTAGATACCATTCTGAAGCATCTCCCTTCTCAGCTTCATAATTCTTGGGAAATACTTTATCTTCGTGTAATAGAACCACTTCGTGCATATATAAGCCATCGACTTCTACTGTTTCATTCATATTTGCTTCTTGATCTTTTGGTGGTCGAAGTGAACATTAATTCACGTAATGTTTGTATTTATCACACCTCAAACATCTTATCTTTAACATGTCTTTCTTCTCTTTCTAGTAACTCCCAGAATTTTCTCTGTTTTGGCCATTAGATCTTCCTCTTCCACGGCCTCTCCCTTTTCCTCTTCCTCTGAAACTATGTGAACCTCTTCCTTGACCACCGGTTTCTTCAGCTTGGTTTGAACGGGTTCTGCCTCCATGGTGCCCTCCATATCCTCCTATGTTCTGGTTTGGGGCTGCGGCATACATGAGCCTTCCGAGATCTTCTCCCACATCGTGATATGTAGTTCTTTCTTCAAAGACTTTTATTCTTCCAATTATTTCCTTGAAGCTTACTATATCTAGATCAACCCATTGTTCTATAGAAGCAATCATGTGGATGTACTTTGACCGAGGTAGACAGTTGAGAAACTTCCTCACTAGCTTATTTTCTTCAATTGTTTTACCGAGTGATGCAGTTTTGGTGGAGATTTCTGATATTCTTCCCACGAAGCCATCAATTGTCTCGTTGTCTTGCATCTTCAATATGTCAAAATCCATCATCAAAGTTTCCAGACGAGCTCTCTTCACCTTCTCTGCACCCATGTTGCGTGTCTTTATTGCGTTCCATACCCCCTTTGGTGAATTTTGTTCACCAACTTGCAGAACAAGTGATTCGGGAATGGCTTGGAATAGGAGTGCTTTGGCTATGTTGTTCTTCTTGGGATCTGTTATTCCAGGGTCAATTGTTTCCCAAACATCATAGATATTTAACAAGACTTCCATTCTCATAGTCCATACCGTATAATTTGTTGCAGTGAGAATGAGGCTTTGTACCGGTGGAGAAGCAAACTCTCTTAGCCGTGAGGGTGTGGTTGAATATCCCATCTCTCGAGATCGTCATTTATAGGTGATGATTTTCGTGTTTCAGCCCTTTGGATCCGGCTCTGATACCAATTGAAAACAGAACGCACCTGCTATTCCTTTACTTTCTCTATAAATCCTTTGTATCTTAAGCCACAAGCTAAGTTTGTTTATGTTTCTTTAACCGCAACTTGACCAGTCTTTAGTTGAATTACACATCACTTGAATCGTCTAATGAAAGCAGAGAATATAAAGAAACTTATCTCTTTCTATTAGAAAACTCTTTATGGAAAACTAATCCAATTCTCTCTTATGATTCTTAGACAACTCCTAAGCTATCATCTCTTATTTATAAGGTTTAGACATCTCCTAAACTCATATGAAATTGGAAAACTTGAACTTTTTCTTTTCTCTAAATAAGCTAAATCTCCTTATTTAGATTTTACTTTTTCAATGTTGGAATTATAGTACAAGAAAACATTAGGATTACAACTCCTAATTTCGTCCCTAATGCATTGGTAAGGGACTTTACAACGCATTAGGGACGCCACGTGGTTAGTCGTATCCTGCACGTCGTAAGTCTAAAAGAGTTGTAAAAACGTCGTAAATATTAACATCTCCATATTTGCGTTGTTAAAACTTCGTAAAACTGACGTTGTAAAAACGTCGTAAGATATATCAAGCATTGTAAAGTCGATGCCAAATTAAACGTTGTAAGTTAGTTATAAATTTAGCAAGTAACTTACAACGTAATGTTTACAACTAATTAGAGTCGAAATGTGTTACAATGAATTAGAGTCGAAAATATTTAGAAATAACTAAAGACGAAAATGTTACAACTATTTAAAGACGAAAATATTTATAACTACTTAACGACGAATGTTTTAAAACTAATTAGGGACCATTTTTAACGATTCTTGCCAACGATTTATGGACTAATATTTGTTTTAATTTTTTAATTAAAATTATTAAATTAAAATTTTGTAGTTTAATAAAATTATGAAATGAATTAATTAAAAATAAAATATAAAATATAATATAATATTAAAATATCTTTACAAAATTTAATTATAAATTACAAAGTATTTATCGTAGTAATTCGTCGAACATGTCCGAACTACAGTCGTCCTGATCTTCAGCAACTCGCTCGTTCAAATCGACCTCGACATTCTCCGTAGGCCTAATCCCGATGTTCCAACGTCTAAGCTCCAAAACCGCAGTTGCATGAGGATTTCCCGCAACCAAAATATCCATTATGGACTCCATGGCTCTGAATTTCTGATCCGTCGTTTGCTTTAGCGAATCAATTTCTGCACGGGATTCCTGCAATTGACTCCGAAGCGAGTTTTAGCCTATCCAGCTAGACGTGACTCTCTGGACATCTTGGGCGGATCCTATGCCAATAATCCGTCTTTTTATTGTCGGAGCAATCTGCAAAAATGTTTTGTCAGGAAATAATTATTATTTAAATTATGTTAGATAAATAAAAGTAATTAGATTATTTAATTAAATACCTGCTTATAAATCGCGTTGATTTCAGGAGCACTCACTTCGACAGAAATACAATCGGAGGATTCCTGGGAAAGCTGGGTTTGATGCTCCCGAATCGCAGCTTTAACCTGGATGTGTAGCAGCTCACACCGAGGATCAACGAAGATGCTGGATTTCGTCTTATGCGTTGCGACATACAATTCTGGAAGCGTAGGAATATGTCCAGTTTTTTCTGCCTAAAATAGAAAAATTAAATAGTAATTTATGTTAATTAATATTGAACAAAAAAATTTAATTTTTAAAAAATACTTACTATTTGTATGGGAACTCCGTCGGAAGGCATCTGGCCCGGAGTGTGCGGCATTGCGACTTGTAAGCCATCTGCACCAATCGTCTTCCGGGAGGCGGAACACTGAGCAGCTCTCCTCACTGATGTTGGGTCTATCCAATAACTCTTCAATCCTTCCCAACACGTGTTGGTCATGAACGTGGGTTTCCCGGTATCTCCCTTCATCTCCCACTCGGTTTTCCAATCCGAGACTATGTTACAAAGCCGCTTCATGGCTTTGTGGTTGAACTCATGTCGGACAGTCTCGTTGATGGAGACGTCCCAATTCCAATGTTGCTAGTAGAAAAAGAATGTAATTATGATTTAATAGTTATTAGTTAATATGTTTAATAAAAAATAATTTTATGTTAGAAAAAAAATTTTTACCGCGAAAATCTTGAACTACGTTAAGCGAATGTAGTGCGGTGTTAATTTTCAATTTGGAGTTGCCTCCACGAAGTAGCTTTTGATGCATTCTGTGATGCTTCATCCCACCTTGCTATCAACACCGAACCTGAAATTTTTTTAATAGATACTATAAGTTACTTAACAATAAATACTTAAATTAAATTTGTAAATCTAAATAATTTAATACATAAATTAGAACGTACCAATATGTACCAGTTGGACGATCGATATGTAGTTGCGTTAAATTCTCGTGATTTTGAGCCACGAAAATATCCTCAACCCGACACTGCGCATAAGGTGCATCCGGCGGCACCAAAAGGTCTAGATGGACCGCCGCATTCGTCGGTGGAGGTTCTACGACAACTTCTGGTGTCGAAGAAGTTCTCGGCGGAGTATGACTTTGATGCTGGGACTATGACTGCGTCTCTGGCACAGCCGAGAAAGTGGAAGACGATGCTAAGACAAAAGGCTCAAACTTGTTGTATCTTCTCCTCCCATTTACATCCACAACTCCAAATTTGCTGTAACGGACACATCTGTTAATTACGGGATCAAACCAGTTACATTTGAATAGCTCAGTTTTCAACCCAATTAATCGCACAAATTCCACTTTGATAATCTCTCGCAAAACCCCATAGAAATCGGTTTCACCCTTCACACATACTCCCCAATTGGCCATTGCACGCCTTACACCGTACTTAAAGATGTGAAATGTGTATCATCTGGTGAAATACATGGGTGCTATTGTTATCTTAGCAATATGACATTGGATCAAATCATGAAACCATGGTGGGTAGAATGGATCATCATAGTCAACCTATATACACAGTTAAAAATTAATCACAACGTAATTAGAATTCTCGTATCTATACAATTTACTCTTACTTGGCCCTTCAACCAGAGTGCAAGTGCATATCTTTCCGCTTAAGTATTTCTGCATCTGAAATTCCTTCAATAGTTTCTTTTACCTGATTAACAAATAAACTATACATGTATAGAAATATGTTAATTTAAAAGTAATACTAGACACATTTCATTAAATATATACAATTCATATACATATATATACCTTTCAAACGGAAACACTTCGGTGCAATTTAGAAGTATATATGTGTGTGCCGTGTGGCGGTCTTCGGGACTACTCCACCAAACTTCTTTTAATTTGCCACTGAGACGCCTAATTGGGGAAAAGATTTCAGGAACTCTCTCTACTGCATAAGTTTGGGCAATACCAGCATCATCATATCTCCTAGGTGCTCTTTTTCGTGTGTGAACGGTGGGTGCTACGATGTGAAATGCGACGTTTCTTCTGTCAGGCTACTAGCAACGATTGACCCTTCGACTTTTGACAAAATCTTTGCTTTGCCCATAGCGTTTTCATAAAACGCTCAAATGGGTACATCCATAGAAAATGAACAAGTCCAGCTAGTAGTGTTTCGTGAGGGAGGTGCACTGGGAGATGTTCCATAACATCGAAGAACGAAGGAGGAAAATCTTCTGTAAGTTGCACAACAAGAGCGATATATTTGTTAAAAGTTGTTCCAAACCTTCTACTGTGATTGTTCGTGCACTCAAATCTCTAAAAAAAGCTCCAATACCTATAATATACAACACACATTATAAGAGTTATATATATATAGGTTTATATCCATTACTAGATTATGTTAAACAAATACCTGCAAGTGCTTCATGTACATTTTTTGGAAGTAACTCGGCCAAAGCAAAGGGTAGTAGTCGTTGCATGAACACATGACAATCATGACTTTTCATCCCTGTAAACTTTTGCCCTTTCTCAACATATCTTGACAGATTCGAAACATAACCATCAGGAAACTTCACCTCTGATGACACTCAATTGAAGAATGCCGTTTTCGCCTCCGATGATAACCTAAATATCAGAACTGGAATTTTGCCGTCGCTTTTGATATGCAACTCACTCCTAGAACAAATAGCTGGTAAGTATAAACGTGAATTCCTGTTATCCCTTGTCCTACCAGCCACGTTCAAAATCGTATACATGATATTCTCAAAAACATTATTCTCGATCTGCATCACATCCAAATTGTGTCGAATCAACAAATCTTTCCAATATGGCAAGTCCCAAAATATACTCTTCTTATGTCAGTTATGATGTCGTCCGTAATAATCTGGCATATTATTAGGAACGTCCTAATTACCTCCTCGAGGAACAGTTGCCAAAACGACGTAATAATCCATATTTGCTTTGATTTTCTCTCCTGATAGATACAATGGTGAGAGATCTTTTACCTTAACTTTACTCCTAAATAGAGTCGTGTTCCGTCGGTACAGATGGTTAATTGGAAGAAATCGACGATGACAATCAAACCAAGACGTCTTCCTACCATGTTTCAGTTGAATTGCATCTGTCCTCCTAAGGTAGTACAGAGAAGCCAGTCTCCCATGTGTTTTCCAACCTGATAACATTCCGTAGGCAGGGAAGTCACTTAACGTCCACATAAGCACCACCTTCATCGTAAAAAATTTTTGGGCAGAACACTCATATGCTCGAACCCTGTGCGTCCATAACTATTTCAGCAAAAACACGTCAAAAGACCGTTTCAGATGATTAGGACCAGGAACAAGTATACTTAGGAATAAAAATTCTTTTTCCATGCACATTCCCGGAGAAGGTTATAAGGCGTGAGGATTACTGGCCACAAAGAATATTGTCTACCAGACATTCCAAACGGACTAAAACCATCAGTGCATATAGCAAGATAAACATTCCTAGCAAAATCTTTGTATACCGTATTAAAATGTTTCCACGCCTTTGCATCTGAAGGATGATTAATCTCTCCATCTGTCTGTGAGTGCTCTGCATGCCGTCTCATCGCAGCTGCTGTCCTCTCTAACTGATATAGCCTCTTCAATCTATCAGTTATTGGCAAATACCACATCCGTTGATACGGTACCTTCTTACACCCACTCCCTTGTGCCTTATATCTTGGCTTCTTACAAAACCAGTATTCTTGTAACACATCATCATCTTTCCAATATATCATACAATTATCTATACAAACATCAATGGTTTTGCACGGCAACCCAAGACTACAGACCAATTTCTGCGTCTCATAATATGATTCATCACACACATTATCTTCCAGCAAACACTCTTTGAGCAAATCAGTCCACATATTCATGCATGACTGAGATGAATTACATTCGATTTTAATATTCATCATCCTAGCTGCCAATGATAATTTAGATAGACCTTCTCTACATCCCTCGTGGAGAGGCTGATTTGCAACATCTAGCATGTCATAAAACCTTTTTGCATCTAAATTAGGTGCCTCAGAAACTATAGGTTGATCATTATTAGTTTCATGAAATGCATCTGTGACTATCTCATGCATCCTATCATGCTTTACAACCCCATGAATCTCATTCTGATAACCAACATCATGCAAATTACTTGATTCACTTATATTAACATCAACATTCTTGAAATTACTACTACTTGCTTCATCATTCCCACCAACACTATCACCTTTCCCATGGTAAAACCAAATGTAATAATATGGTGTAAACCCTCTATTTAATAGATGATTCCAAACAGTTTCTACTCGGGCGAATTTCGTATTTTTGCATTTCCGACAAGGACATAACATCTTACCCAATTCAACCGTGATTTCGGTTTGACTAACCTGGTGCAAGAATATTTATGCCCCGTTCATAAACTCCTTTGTCACGATTCCGGCAGCATCTCTATGCATATACATCCACTTACGTTGCTCGAATATATATCCACCAAAAAACATTTTTTGGATTTTTTCCCAAAATCGTTTTTTTCTTCTCTACCAAGTTTTTTTTTGATGTCGTGATTAATGAAGAGAGCCTTCCACCTTACATAGGCAAAAATTAACGATGCTTTTACAATTTCTCGCAAAATATGAGTAATTTACAACAAATGTACCTAACCATAAATATCTAATTTGAAATTTTGTCCTTAAATAGTTGTTAACTAGTAAGTCGTAAAAGAGTTGCAAAGTAGAGACGTTTTAACAGTAAAATTTGAAATTTAACGCCGTTACAACATACATTAGAATTTTATTTACACCATTTACGTAACACAAAATACGTGTTTACCTAATTCATATTTCATTTTTAACTCGATGTAAAATATAGAGGTCGCTAACGAGTTGCAATTTAGGGACTAATTAACAACGCAATGTATTAGAAATGGCAAAGCGTTGTCAAAACGTCGTAAAATCCTAACTAGGTTACAACAAAAATTTTTGTTGTCCGTTTACAACTCCTTTACGACGAAATCTCTAAACGTCGTAAAGGAGTTGCAAAGACGTCCCAATTTTACAACGTCCCAAAAACGTTGTAAGATTTGGTCCCTAAACTAATGTTCTCTTGTAGTGTTACCCAACATTGAAGAAACCATCATCGATATCATTGGAGAAACATTGGGTCACAAATCTTCCATTGCTGAAAAGTTTATGCATTAGTGAAGGAGTATTCATCTTCAAGAACCTTAAGACGCTAAGCATAGATTGTTGTCCAAAAGTCACTTCGCTTTTCCCGAATATTCCTGAAAACCTTGAGATACTTTGTGTGAAGTTCTGTGATTAGTTGCAACACTTGTTTCAATTAGAACTAGAAGTAGAAGTGTGAAAATCTCCGCAAGCTTTACCTTCTTGATTACATGTTTCATCGTTCCTTAGAGCCAACATCCCGAAACAGACAATCTGCACAATTGAGAAATATCCGATGTTGAACCTAATATACAAAAGATGACCCAAAGCCAGAAACATGCCATACAAATCAAATTTCGAAGACATCATACATTGTCTTTAAGTTGGAATCTGGTGACTTTCTCACCATAAGTGTCTGAATAAACTTCAAAGTTTTGTACTTTGATAGAGAGTATGTGATATAAAACTCTTATTTTTGTGTTGTGTTATGTAAAATCTCTAAAATAAAGAATAACCAATAGTGTTTTGATCCCTTGGAGCATTTCCATCTATAAATACGGTTATTAACCAATAAAATATTATTATTTTTGTAAGAATATATTTTTTATTAATTTTTTTTTTAAAAATAGTTTAATAACATAGAAACACATGTATGTGTTGATTTCTTTTATCTAAGAACTCCAAATTCTTCTTTTTGGAGAACCTATCACTTTTTTTCTAGAACTTGTTTTTTAATTTTTTTACTATTTTAGTGTTAAGAAATTTGGTTAACATATTATGTGGGATAGCTATATCAAAGTAATTATGTTGGATTTGACTCGTATAACTTCTCATTTGTTATGCTCGACCTTTTTATTGTAGATATTGGTGCACATACTCCTCTTTTTCGATATTTTTAGAGAACGAGAATTTGTATATGATTTACTCGGAAATAATTTTGTTATCCGGAAATATAAGACCACTTCCTAATATAATAATTTTCTTTGAATTTAATTTTTATTTAAATTTAATTCTTTAAAATATAATGTCCAATAAAAATGGACATGTGGCAGAACCATTTATTAAAAATTAAATTATAGAAACATTTCTACAATCTCTTTCTTACTTTTTTTTTTTTTTTTTTTCTAGTTAAAATAATATTAAGAAACCTTTCATCTTATGACCATGGGAGGTGGTATAAGATAACAAGATTCTACACTTTATTTGGAACCAGCTGAATATTCATCGTTTCTCCAATGTTTAACTGCCACTTGTCATGTATATGTCTTTGTCCAACTAATACTTTGTTCCACGTGTATGTTGACTATACGTCAGCTACTTTGTTAACACGTCGTCGTTTCAAATCTGCCGAACGGAATAAGCTCTTGCCGTCAGCGACCTTCTCTTATGGATTTGTCACTAGTCAGCTAAATGTTTTAGTAGATAATGACAAAATTGAATTGTAAGTCTTTAACTAATTTGGCATGACTCTAACTTTATTAATTGGAATATTTTTGTTTGTTTAACTGATTAACTTAGCGTGATTAGTTTTTTTTTATAAATAATTTTGAGTCTATAAAAGGCGAACACATTTGCACATCCTGGATCGAGTCCCTAACTTACATTTGCAAAAACTTAGTTAAAAGACTGGTTATTTGTGGCCCAGACAGAAAAAAATAACTTTTATTTTTATTTTTTTGTATAGATATTTCTCTCTCTACTGTTTGGATGTTTTTAGCTTTCGATTATTTTTTTTCTGTCAAAATTGAATTGCTTTCTCCTGTTTTTTTCGTAGTATGGAAAATTTTATATTCTATTTTTCCGGAATTTTTGAAAACCTTGAGCTCATAAATCTTCGCTACTCCCATAGAGGAATCTGCGGCATCCAACTCCAGATTCCGGCGCCGGAGCGCCGATGAACAGTCAGGTCAATTAGTAATTTGATAATTCTCCCGCGGAAATAACTAGATTCGATTTCGATTCTGAAGTTTCGATTTCCGTGGGGAAGTTTTTGTGCTCTTGATTTTATTCGTTCGTCCCCCGTTGGAAGGACATAGAAAATGTCTAAGGTAGTGTACGAAGGGTGGATGGTTAGGTATGGAAGGAGGAAGATCGGTCGATCGTATATTCATATGAGGTATTTCGTCTTGGAACCTCGTCTTTTGGCGTATTACAAGAAGAAACCTCAGGATTATCAGGTGAGAATCTTCATAAATTAAGCGTTGAATTTGTTTACGTCATGAGTAGATTTCCATCGCTTTCCGTTTTCGGGGTTTACGGTTTAGAAATTAGTATTAGGAAATGGTGATTTCTCAAATGTGCCGGAGTAGACTAAAACTGGACTAATGAACTTCCGAATTTTGTGAGTATGTTGATGAGGTATTACAGTATACTCTTACGTCTTATGTGAAGGGAAGAAAAATCTTAGCCTTCGTGATTTTCTGTTCTTTCTGCTGCAATTTGTATTTTCTTTGTTACAGGCTGAAGATAGCATATGACTTAGACAGTTTTTTTTTTTTCTTTTTGAATGGTGAGAGGTTCAGCTAAAAGATGTTATTTTACATGTTAAATTAGGTTCCTATCAAAACCATGTTAATTGATGGCAACTGCAGAGTTGAGGATCGTGGCTTAAAAACACATCATGGACATGTGAGTCGTCTTTTACGTTTTTTAATTACCATGTTGTTACATCAAGTGCTGATAGATGTGCATATGATACATTCCATTGAGTGTATTACCTAGTTTAATGAACTTCGTCTACTCTTCTGCACGTGATGAATCCAAGCTAGATTTCTTATAAACATATACACTTATCAAATGTTGTTGTCCTCTATTTAAAGGAACTTATTTAGTCTTATCTTGTTACCCCTGGCAAATATAAGAACATTCAATAGCGGAGTGAGAGAGGTGATGAGTAGGAAAAGAGACTCTAGGAAGTAGGAGTATTTGCTAGGTACTCTTAGTTGCAAAGGTTGTTTTATTGGGCAGAGTTACTGGGTAACATAGTTAAATTAACTAGATTTGGTTTGTTCATCTGCTCCAAGTCACCAAATATTTCTTTGCAGATGGTTTACGTGTTATCTGTCTATAACAAGAAAGAAAAGAATCATAGAATTACGGTATGTTGTCTTTACTTTAAAAATAGCTAATACTACCTTTTTCTTGTTACTTGGCAATTTTATACTTCTGGTTAGTTAATTTGGAGTAAGTTCTTTGGTAGATGGCAGCGTTTAACATCCAGGAAGCACTAATGTGGAAGGAAAAAATTGAGTCTGTTATTGACCAGGTTTGTCATCTGCCTGCCAACTCCTGAATCACGAAAGCTTACTACTCTTTATGACTTATTTAGTAGGCACTGTTTAAATATATGTATTTTACTAACTTTGTTTTGTACTGGTGCAGCATCAAGAGTCCCAAGTTCCAAATGGTCAGCAGTATGTGGCCTTTGAATATAAGTCTGGAATGGACGCAGGAAGGAATGCTTCATCTTCAGACCATGAAAGCCAGTGAGTGCCTATATGAAATTAATTCCCAATTACTTCTGCCAAGTTGAATCAATTTGTAACAGCTCTTTCGCTCAGGTTTCTTACTTAACCTGAATTTTTGCATTCTTCGTAAAAATGATCTCCTTGTTATGGATGATCATCTGCATTGTTCGAGTTATGTGGTTTGTGGCTATTTATGATTGTATATAAAACTTGAGAAAAATGTAGCGATTGAAGTACACTATCAATGCTGATCTGGGTATAACTATATCCCTATCGGCTACCTCAGTTATGAGTCATTCTAAGTTGTCACAATTTACAAATGCCCGAATAGATTAACAACATGCTGCATGTAGAGAGTACCCAGTATTATTTCCGATAACATCCCTTTTAATGTTTGTCACTAGTTGTTTATCTTTTGACTTTAATATGCATATAGTTATGCAATACAATATTTGCGTTTTCTTCAGATTCAGTGCGCCAGAGGATGAAGAGTACTCTCGACGTAGCTTAATCAGAAGGACAACTATTGGAAATGGTTATTTCTGAATTGACTTATTTATGAGCTAATCTGGTACTGCTACTCTGGCTGATCTGATCACATCATACAAACTTGCAGGTCCTCCAGAATCTGTACTTGACTGGACCAAAGAATTTGATGCAGAGTTGGCAAACCAAAATTCCAACAACCAAGCATTTTCGAGAAAACACTGGCGTCTCCTTCAGTGCCAAAATGGTCAGTGGTTTTACAGGGTTTCGAGAACATATATACTTTTAAACTGCAACGAGTAGAACTTGTGGAATAACAGTGCCCTCCTTACTTATCTGCTCTAGGAACTGGTTGATCTTTTTCAATAAACAATCAATAAAATCTTCTATACTCATGGGTACCATAATTTCCATTGCTTCATGATTGATCGTTAGGCCCAAGATTTTTATTTTAATTATAAATTGTTTTTGAATGAACTTCTTACGTTTCCGTTGGCTCTATGCTCTTAAATTGTTTTTATTTTTGGGACATATTTAGTCAATTATTGCTTTCTAGAATTTGGCCTTTAATCTGTTTTTGTTTTTCTATATATTTGACAGGTCTTCGGATTTTTGAAGAGCTTCTTGAAGTTGATTACCTTGTATGAATATGTCTAATACCTTCTCGTTTTTATGGCATGATTTCCTTTGATTACATAATAACTTTATATAGACAAGAAGTCATTATAGTACTACACATGCAGCCAAGAAGCTGTACCAGGGCAATGAAGGCTGTTGGTGTAGTGGAGGCGACATGTGAGGACATATTCGAGCTTCTGATGAGCATGGATGGCACTCGTTATGAGTAGGTGTTTTTTTTATCTCTTTTTTCCACTCATTTTCTGATTGTAGGAGATGGCTTGTACAGTGTTCCTTTTCTTTATGTTGTTGAACTTAGAAACTATTATTTGGAAATTTTTGATTAAAATTTCATTGTACTGTTATGCATTTTGTTATTAATGTCCTGTCTGTTTTTCTGTTTCTTCTTTAAAAAACACTTCTCCAATATTTATAGAAGGTATCCTGAAGCGTTTTTTTAACTGTATTTGAAGCTATCTGTGTTCGTGTTTTCTCCTGTTTGATGCAGGTGGGACTGCAGCTTTCAGTATGGTAGCTTAGTAGAAGAGGTGGACGGTCATACAGCAGTGCTCTACCACAAACTTCTGCTCGACTGGTTTCCAATGTATCGTTGCATCTATTAACTTACTGTCAAATTACAGTTAAGCTGACTATATATGATGATTTTGTTCCAAAAAAATTAAAGCTTATCCACACCTTTGGAAAAGTAGACTTGGTTTCCCTAGGGGATGTAGGTTTGTTGCGTAGGGGTCTCTTATTTTTTTCTAGCATAATATGATGCTGTATAAGACTGAAGACAGAATCAATTCGGAGTTATTATTATTGTTCTCGTTTGTGATCTTCTTGATTCCAGTTGAATATTGTATTTTTGATGTTTCCGCGAGCTCTGTTTTATCCTAAATATTTCACCAAATGGTTTCAGGATTGTGTGGCCTCGTGACCTTTGTTATGTCCGCTATTGGCGCCGTAATGATGATGGGAGTTATGGTATCTACCTTTCCTTTATGCTCATCTAGAATCTAGAAAGATAGGTTTGTCTAGCTTGTTGGTTATTTATCTCGCTCTTTCTGTGAAGTTGTGTTGTTCCGTTCTAGGGAGCATGAGAATTGTGGTCCACAACCTGGATGTGTTCGGGCTCATCTTGAGAGTAAGTTTAGGAAACTATTCAGTGCTAAGCGCTTAATAAAGATCTTCTAAATGTATGGCTATCTAAGCTGTGCATATTATTTCTCTTAGGTGGAGGATATACTATTTCCCCGCTAAAGCCCCAGAATGGGAGGCCTAGAACACAAGTGCAACATCTAATACAAATTGATCTAAAAGGGTGGGGTGTAGGCTATCTTCCAGCATTTCAACAGCATTGTCTTCTTCAAATGCTAAATAGTGTTGCTGGTTAGTTCTTCCATGTTTCCTCTCCACTAGTTTCTTCAGGACCTTGCAGAGAAGCAATTCCAGGCTCTTTAAGTCGTAATGTGGTGCTCATCACAGGTTTGCGGGAATGGTTTTCACAGACGGATGAGAGAGGTGCTCATACCCGGATCCCTGTCATGGTTAACATGGCATCATCTTCCTTGAGCTTGAGTAAGAGTGGAAGGTCTCTGCCTCAATCTGCCTTTTCTCTTGATCAATCGAATTCTACCAACAGAAACTCCATCCTCATGGATGAAGACTCAGATGATGATGACGAATTTCAGATCGCTGAATCAGAGCAAGAGGTTTGAATATCAAACATTTTGAATTTGAAATCTTACGCAGCATCTAGAATTCATTCTTGTGTACTATTTCAGCCTGACACAAGTAAAACAGAGACGGATGTCAAGAGACTAGGTGAGCACCCTATCATTAAATATGAAACTTCCTACTCGAGCCACTTAGGTTATCTGATATCAACGATTTCTTGTGTGATTTAATAATTTCAGAAGAAGAACCTGCTCACAACATTGATCTGTCATGCTTCTCGGGTAACCTTAAGTGCAATGAAAATGAAAACGCCCGTAACTGCTGGAGGACTTCTGATGGGAACAACTTCAAAGTTCGGGGCAAGAGTTTCTGTAACGATAAAAGAAAGGTTGGCAAACCTTTTGTATTGTTAATTTTAGAATGGCTCAGCTCTTACATCCAAGCTAACTTCCCTTCCTGTCTATTTAACAATAAATGGAAGATACCTGCTGGGAAGCATCTTATGGATCTCGTTGCTGTCGATTGGTTCAAAGACAGTAATAGGATAGATCATGTTGCTAAACGCAAGGGCTGTGCAGCACAGGTAAGATATACAAGCACCTTAATATATACCTAATGGAGAACTTTTTCCACTCAAAGCCTCAAAATTTCCCCTTAGCTTGTAAATGAATCTTAATTACTTAGATAATTGAGCCTCTTGATAAACATGCTCAGGTTGCTGCAGAAAAAGGTCTGTTCTCAATGGTGGTAAATGTTCAAGTAAGCTTTGTCCATCAGCTATAGTTTAGATTTAGAACATGTGTATAAACCACTTTCATATTTATTTAGGGGTTTATAACTTGTTTTTATATTAGGTTCCTGGATCGACACACTACAGTATGGTGTTTTATTTTGTGATGAAAGAACTCGTACCTGGGTCCCTCTTGCAACGGTTTGTAGATGGTGATGATGAGTTCCGGAATAGTAGGCTAAAGCTTGTACCTTTAGTTCCTAAGGTATGTTCATCTCTTTGTGATTACTACTGCAAGTATATAATAATTCTATAGAAATTCCTCTATTCACATCGTACCATATTCAATGCCAGGGCTCATGGATAGTAAGGCAAAGCGTTGGAAGCACTCCATGTCTCCTTGGTAAAGCAGTTGACTGCAACTACATCCGTGGCCCGACATACTTAGAAGTGAGCGGACCCATCAATCTAGTTTGTATAATACCTCACAAAGCAAAAATAACCCGAAATATATTGTTCTGTTGATGCAGATTGATGTAGATATTGGTTCATCAACTGTTGCAAATGGAGTTCTCGGTCTCGTCATTGGCGTAATCACGTCTCTAGTTGTGGAAATGGCTTTCCTTGTACAGGTAATTCATCGATAAACTGACCCGTGACCGTGAGTGACATATTGATTTGCAGAGGTAGCTGGGGTTTGAACCATGTTGGGTTTTTGCAGGCAAATACACCGGAAGAATTGCCGGAGAGGCTAATCGGTGCAGTTCGAGTTTCGCATATAGAGCTCTCCTCGGCTATAGTTCCGAATCTGGAGTCGGAATAAACCCTTCAACTACACTTATACAGTTATACTTCATATATAACTTCTCTCACATTCTTTTTTCTTTCTCGTCTTCTTTTTTTCTCTTTGTATTAATACATCTCTTTTTTTTTTTTTTTTTTTGTATTGTAAACATATATTGAAAAATAGTTTGTTATACATATGATCGTGCATTAAAGCTGAGCCATAAATATGGAAAAGCTCATATAGTTATGTCTCATTTTCTTAATAAATAACAATTGAATTGACATCGATCCGATTTATAACCTAAATTCTTTAACTGGAGTTGAATGGCTTTCGAACTTACCACCTAACACCTAGATAAATCAGTGGTAAGCCAATGGTCCACCTGTTCTTGGTGATAATTATGTCTATATATCTTAAACAAATATGTTACTTTTAAATTGCTATTAACAAGAACTGTAATCATCTATTTTAAGAAATTCATCGGTTTATTTGTCTGGATTGTGAAAAAAAGAATGATGATTTGCAATAATAGGAAAAAAAGAAGGAATGGCTGTAACTAAACCAACTTCTTATACTTAGAAATATATCTAACTACTTGTTATAAATATGTACTATTTGTTCTTTCTCTTCTTTTTTATATTTGTAACTTTATTAGTTCAACTTTGCAATTATTATCCAACATGAATAAATCTTTTCAACATTCCTTTACCGTTGTTGTAAGTATTTTCATCATCCTCGTTCTAGGGTTGTATTTACAGTTAACATGTTATTTTTCTACAATATTCATTCAAAATTTTCATGTCAATTTTATAATAAAAGATGAAATACAAGGTACGCTAAATCAATGCAGAAAAATATGTTAAGAGAATTTGAGACAATTGATTTGGCATCCTCAAATTATGTGATGGTCGAATCGCCTAAGAAGTACTTCAATATGTTATTTGTATGTTAGAACTTAGATAACTTGTGCGTCTTGCCGATTAACAAAAAAAAACACAAATTTGTTATTGTACATGTTCTTATGACCAGATTGTTTTTTTCTCTCTTTGGGATTAGCATATCTTATATTTTCCCCAATAGCAATCATAATTGCTTTTGTGGATCTTTTGTTTGGCATGATATCATTGCGATTTAGGTTGAGAAAGTAAAAGTTTTGGTAGTAAAAGCATGGACAAAGGAAAACATTACCTTGTAATGAGCTAATGATGGAAAGAGATTGTGAACCAGACAAATGTGCCTTTGCATGTGTACTCAAAAGACATGGCAAAGGTGCTTGCCTCTGTTATTACGATTTCCCTCGCGGTTACTAACCCCTCAAATCATAAGGGATTTAACACTACCTTCACATTCCTCATCTCTTAATAAAATTATGCATAACATAATCTGTTGTTTGTTTTTCTCTTTTCTATTCTGTATAACATAACTAACTCATTCTGTAATAAAATTAAGCATGGAGAATGTATTGAGGATGTAGTAGCAAGAAAAATAGGATGTGATTTAAAACAATGTCCTATTGATTGTGCCCAAAACCATAACGGCACAGGTACGTGCTTTCAAAATGCCCGTCGTAGGTTTTTTTCCGTTGCGTCTGATAAGAGAATATAATACTCTACCTTCTAATTTAAGGTTTCTCTCACTCATACATTCAAAATAGATGAAAAAAGCTGAGGTAAATATGTCTATATCACTACAAGAGACCATACAATTCCATACGACAAAACTGTTTGGAACCGGCTTTCTAAACAGCTTCTAAACGGAAAAATTCTCAATGTTCCGTAATGTCAAGAAATTAATTTATTTGAGAACGATCATGAAATTCTCTACATCGCGGAGAAAACCCATCTGAAAATAACAAGACCTCAACCACTCTAGATGGTTCTCGACGTTCATGTCATTTAAAAAAAAAATGGTTACAATAAATACAAATGATATATATTTATTATATCATTACATTGCATAATACAAAAAACAGAAAGAAATTACATATAATGTTTTTTTGTCAACGGCAATATTATAAAAGATGCAAAGGTGCACAAACAGAGTTCTTTACATTCAACTATACCTTGTCGCTCTTACAAACATGGCAAGAGTCTCAGCCCTATAATTGAGATCACGTGGAATTGCCGTAAGAAAAAAAGATGAGAACAAATAACTTAATCGTGCGAAGTCTTCCTGGTAGGGGAGAAAAGCTGGCCAGTCCCCCGGCTTAGCAAAAATCTCCAACACCGCCTCACAATCTGTCGACATCTCCATCTCCAAGGCTTGGATGGCTACCAATGATTACATGGCCCAAAGAACAACTTCAACCTCCAAATGCAGCGTTGACAAGCTACGGTTAACACATCGAGCACCCGAGCAACTACCCTCTACCGAATCTGGAAATCTGAACCATCCTAACCCCGTTTTTTGGTCCGTCATCTTCCAGGAAGCGTCCACAAAGCATCTGTAACCCGTGAACCCTGAATTGGTTGCAGAAGGGAAAATCCAAAAGGATTTCTGTGTCCCGGTATGGCCCAATGGTCGGGACCATGGAACCAATGGTCTTAACCGAATCTCTGACCATTCCACATATTCCGCCATCGACCGAGAAATGATGTTACGAGGGTCGGTGACTTTATTCGAGAAACAAAAATTGTTCCTGGCCTTCCAAATATTCCAAGTCATCCAGGGAAAGTATTGTTGATCTCCACCATCTGGTAATCTCCAAAATAAGTAGTTCAGATTATACCAAATTGAGTCCCCTGGAAAGATATGTATCCCAGATGGGATGTCCGATAGGGTCCACGTCTGAAGTGCCAAAGGACATTGGAAGAGGACATGATTAATAGTCTCAGTCTTTGCTCCGCATTTTGAACAATTCAGATTACAATTAATCCCCGAATACTTAAAATTCGTATTTACTGCAACATTTCCTTACAAAATTTGCCACAAAAATGTCGGATTTTGTTCGGAGCTTTAATATTCCACACCTTCTCATATATGCCTGAAAGTTTGGGCTTGTAAATTCCACATGTAAATGCGATAAAGTCGCCTCAGTGAGATACCCTGACTTAACAGTATACCGTCCTATCTTAGTAAAATGCCATCCCCAATAATCAGGACGTTGTCGCCGTGGTATAGGGATGCCTAATATGTATTGGTCATCAATAGGATCCAAATATTGGCAAACCAAAATCTCCTTCCAAGAACCCGACTGGTGATCAATTAATTGATCCACTGTAAGGTCGGAAAACAAAGAGAATGACATCTTTGTTGTCGGTCGGGGTATGCTGTCTGGGATCCATGGATCTACCCATACTTTTATCTTCGTCCCATCCCCTATTTTCCTAATTGCACCTTTCGAAACCAAGGATCTTGCCGATAATATACACCACCAACCATAAAACGAATTAGCCCTTGACCTCGCCATCAACGGACATGTGTCCTTAAAGTAACGGCCTCTCAGGACACGAGTCAGCAGTGACTCTGGGGAATGCAGGAGACGCCAAAACTATTTTGCTAATAAAGCAGAATTAAAATCCTCCAAAACCCGAAAACCTAAACCACCTTCGGACTTTGGTTTACAGACCTTCTTCCATTTTTTCCAATGAATTCCCTTCGAAGTGCCTGAATTAGACCACCAAAAATCCGCTATAGCGGAGTTTAGCTGATGGACTACCACCTTTGGAAGTCTGTAACAAGACATCACATATGTAGGCAAGGTTGTCAGGACCGGTTTAATTAGAACCTCCTTACCCGCTTTCGATAGAAATTTTGAGGACCCATTGTTAATTCTGTCCCTAAGTTTTTCTCTAACAAAAGCAAAAACCTTCGTTTTCGCCCCTCCAATATTTTCATGTAATCCTAAATACGATCTCACTCCTCCCACATTGTGGATCCTAAGTGATCGATATAAATCCATTCTAGCAGCATCAGGTAATCCCTGGCCAAACTGAATCGAAGACTTCATAAAGTTCATCTGCTGTCTAGAGATTTTCCCATACTCTTTAAGTATCTTCGAAATTTTTTGTGTTTCTTCTTTTGATGCATTACAAAAGAAAAGACTATCATCAACGAATAACAAATGTGTCATCGACTGACTGGTCAATGGAGATACCCGTCAGTAATCCCCGCTGTTCTGCACCTCGTAATTTTAAGATTAACATCTCCGTACACAGAATACAAATATTATGCGATATAAGATCACCCTGTCTTAGCCCACGCTGGGGTTTAATACAATCCCCAGGGACGCCATTTAATAATACAAAATATTCCACACTTGTAATACAAAACATAATACATCTTATCCATACTTCACAGAATCCCAACTTCCGTAATAAAATCGTTACAAAGTTTCACTCCACTCGATCATATGTTTTACTTATATTAGTCTTAGTGGCCATATATTTGCCTCTGATCGATTTATTTGTCGGCAGAGCGTGAAACATCTCATGGGCTATTAAAATATTATCTGAAATATTCCTCCCTGCTACAAAGGCGGATTGCGTTTCCGACACTAATTTAGGTAATACCCGTCGGAGTCGTAGGCACATTACATTGAATATAATCTTATATGCCATATTACATAAACTAATCGGTCTAAATTCCAACATCCTTGTTGGCCGAGAAACTTTCAGAATAAGACAAATATTTGTTCTATTCATACTACGCTCAAACGAACAATGCTGTCATCCCATCTGCCCCAAGAGCTTTACTGGGATTCTTTGAGAACATAGCGTGACGAACTTCCTCGTGAGTGGATCGCCACATCAAAATTTGATTATCCAACTCATTAATTTTGGACTCTAACTCATCCAGAACCATAGTGGAATCCCCATTACTAGAGAAGAGCGTGGATAAATAATTCGTTGCTTCTCTAAGGATATTTTCCTCCTTGGTAACCCAAACATCGACCCTAGAATAAAGACCAATTATCCGATTACGATCTCTTCGCTGCTTCGTTTGAGTGTGGAAATTTTTTGTATATTCATCTCCTTCCTGTAGCCACTTATTCCTACTTTTCTGTTTCTAGTATATCTCTTCTTCACCATAAGCGTATCTAAGATCCATATTAATCTATAAAATTCAGTCTGAGTTCGTAGACCCACTGCTTTTGAGGTCCTCTAGCTCGTGTTTCAACTTGTTAATGTTCTGTCGTCCAGGTTCATAGTGTTCTGCCTCCAGTGTGAAATTTCACGACGACAAGCCCTCAACTTATCATCCAAAGTGAATTGTTTTCGATAATGATTACCCATCCAATTTTTCTGAATAATGTCCCAGAGTCCAGGTCTTCCGACCCATCGTTTGTCAAAAATAAATTGACGTTTTCATAAAAATGTTTTTTCAAAAAAATGTCCTAAAATTGGCCTATGATCTGACCCTATCATGTCCAAATTATTCAAATTCTGATTTAGGAAATAAATCGTACCACTCTTCGTTTCCAAAATATTTATCTAAAATGTACCACACTATTCCATTTTGTCGGACTCCCCGCCAAGATCAGAAATTACCTATTTTTGGAAAATCAATCAAGCCGCAATCCTGCAGCATCTGATTAAATGTTACAAATTGTGATGTGGGTCTTAGAGAGTCGCCTAAGTTTTCATGATTTCTCGTGAGCTCATTGGAATCTCATGTTACTAACCAGGGCTCTAACTGTTGAATTCCCATTCTAGTAAACCGTTCCCATACATAATCCTTTTTCTGCTGTACCGATTCTCCATAAATAAAAGTGATAAAGGCTTTTTTACCTTTCAATTCTGTAGTTATATCAATCATATTTTTATCTTTATAATTTATAATAACATTCATATAATCTTTGTAGAACAATGCTAATCCTCCACTCGTACCAATTGGTTTGACTGTGGTTAGCAGACTATAACCAAAATGACTCTATATTTTTTCCAAGAATTGATAATTATTTTTAGTCTCAGAAAGAAATAAAAATTCAGGCTTAAGAAGTTTCCAAATATCTATCAAATAAAAAATTGTAATCTTACTGCCAATCCCTTGACAATTCCAACAAAGAACATTAATCATTTAAATAAATTAGAATTTCATCGAAATCTTGTCCTTATCCTTAAGTGGTCCCTCCTTAGCTAACTTTTGCTTTGGGGTTTTCCTCGGAGACATGAATTTTATTGCCAAGGCCTTCTTAAAGCCGACCCTTCTCAATAGCAGCTTCTGCACCTGGAATATCGTCAGGCAGTGCAACAGCAGCTTCCGCCACTGCATTCACATCCTCAGATTGATCAGAGACAGCCTGTATAACCGAAGCTCCTCCTACCTCCGCAGCTTCTAAATTGGTCTGCTTCGAATCTTGGAACAAAGGTCATCGAACCTGCCATAATACCATTAAGAACCCTAGCGTTTTGACATTAAAACATAGGCAAAAGTAATTTATAAATTTATGGTCTCTAGCCTGAAAGAAATTATCAAACATATTGGACCATACCAGTTTCACATAATCCTTTTTTGGTTTCAAGGAAGGTAAGCCATGGCCCTCTTCTTGTCAATGTGACCAACATTAGGTATGCCACTTGGCTTTGAAGATCCCAGCAATACCGCTCCTTTAAAGATCTTAGATCTCCGAGCTGCCATTTTTTTACCATACTCAACATTACCACTTCCCACATTAACCGATTTTGTCTTATAACAACTATTTATGTCATGAGTCATCGGGTAACAGAGACCACAAAGCCCCAATAACCTCTTATATTCTATCAAGATTTTAGATTCTTTCCCTTCTTCAAATTTTAGAACAAAAGAAAAAGTTAGTGGTTTGGAACATGGTACCTCTACTAAGACCATACCTTTCTCGACATCAATGGCTATGACTATACCATTTGATTCAGCCACTATTTTATACACTTCTTCCACACGATACTCGAAAGGAAGAGTGAATCGAGCCCACAACCGTATTGTACTAGGATAATCAGCCCCGACCATGGCCTTCCAAGGGATATAGGCGACCATCCACCCATCGAAATTGATGGCGCCATTTTCAAGAACCCGTTCTAAATCTCCCTCCTCATAAAACTCAAACTGAAACCAACAATTTCCCTAGTTTAGACCTTTAACTTGACCTACCAAATCCCAGAATTGGGGCATTCTAAATAAGAAGGTATCTACATTCTGGTTATGTGGGTTTAGACATCTTCCCATCAGAACCTTTGAAGATCTATCCAATAATGTCGTGTTATCTATCTTAGGTATTTTAATCTTCATACCCTTAATCGGCGACTCATTCGCAGACATTTTATTGTTCATAATAAACTACGACATCTCTACCCATAAACTTCCTAAAACCCGGAAATACCAAGGTATAAAAGAGAGACTGAATGTAAAAGGCAACCACTGAACCCTCTTTCGTTATTAACCTTGATTAATATAGATTGCAAATGAACGATAAGCCCTAAACTATCCTTAAAAGTAGGTCTTATCCTGATATTTTGAAATTTAAAAGCATGAGTAATGTTAATCCCCCAAATTTCTCTTTCAGTTCCATTAGCCATAAGTTGAATTTTTTTGAACGATTCTTGACACGTACACATAAGTTTTAGTAGATTGTAACAACTTTCCTGAAAATTCTAGAAACATACCTCCATACTCCGTGAGCAGAATGATAATTCTTGATTGACAGCTCCATTCTCACAAAAGTCTGTGCTCATAAAACTTCCACTTTCCCTTTTTGGCCTTTCACGACCCCGACTACAAGCATTAGCCTGCCAGAACACAATCCAATGTGACAATGGCCACTTAGTAGATAATATGATTGAATCACTTAAGGAACTATAAGTCCTCTTATCCTTACCAAGGACATGAGACTTCCTTTTTACCCAATGTGTCTCCATTTGACTATGAATACTCGAACGCCACTCTCCCATATATGCAACTATAATACCAATAGTCACTTCCATACCAATAAATTTCTTACATATCAACTTCATAAAAATTATGGTTTTGAAATGCAATTAACTTTCTAATTTCCCTCTGATTGACCTTTATACAGTACCAATTACTCATATAGACTTTTAAAAACCAACCGGACTTGCAAAGACCCCTCCAAACGTCCTCAGACTCCTCAATTATATCATCAACAATATAGGTATCATTGATCGATTCCATCTCCATATCACTTAGTGACACCATACTCACCATTTTCTGGTTACAATCTGAGTACAAACCCGAGAAAGTATGATCAACAACCATTATAGTTGTTGGTCTCCAATGGTGTTTCAATACTCGTGCATTAAACCTCAGAATTATCAGGGAAACACTGTTAGAGAAGATAATGTTATCCCTTACGGTGTTATCATTCCTCTGAATCCCAAAATTGACATTCCAAGATCTCATTTTTCCAAAATTACAAATTGAAACCATCTTATCCACCCCTATGACCGATCTGCAGCGATATTTCATAGGTATGACTTATTTTGACCAGATTCATCATATAAATCATTCTAGCCCCACAGATCTACACAAAACTCCACTCGATTCGAAAGAAAAAAAAAAGAGAAATAAAAACTTATCTGGGAGCGGAAACGAAGTCGCGAACTGCCGAAGTCCTCCCCAAGTACCGGAACAGTGCTATAGCCACTCCACCGAAACGCAATCACCAGCCCGACTAGAGTTCAGATTTTGCGAAAAAATCCCGTGGAAAGAACTTCCCCTACGCTTGAGAAGATCCAGTCGTAGCTGAGAAAGCCGCCGGAGATCGCCCTCCTTCACGCCTGAAATCGCCTCGGGAGAGAGAAAGTTATATCATAAGTCTGAATTTTTAAGTTTAAGAAATTACATATAATTTAGTTTTACAAATTATATTTATAAAAGATAATGAAATGAAATGAACTGGACGAATGAAATGTTGACATGTGGAAGAAAATCACTAAAAAAAATGTCAAGAAACAAATAGAAATCATGTCCAGTGTAGTTAAATTTATTTTCATATTTATTCTCTAGTTGTAGATAAGAAAATAAAAAGAGAGTATTACATACAATTAAAAACATAAAAAAGAGTGTGACATACAATTTTCTCTAATTAAAAACAGGACAATAAAATTCACCAAAACGATATTATTATTTTTTCAATATTTTGAAATAAGTTTAATATTGTCAGTTCGACCTAAATAGTAACACATTGACCACAATTTTAATGGATCCTATATTATTTCTGGACCTGTGGGCTCATTTTATTGGTCGAACAGTCGGTATACTACATTCGAGAGGTTTGAAAGACTTGTTTACGGACCCTACAAATCACCACATGATCTTTTCTTGTGTTTTTTTCACTTACACGGTTCCGAAAATCATTTTCCAAAAGATCATTCATCGCTTGACTACTCCAACTCAAGCACGCTTAACCTTGGAGTTTCATCTGCATAAGTGATCGAAAAAATAAGCGCAGTTTGATCACATATATGACCAAATCAATTTTTTTAAACATCTCTACATGCACCACCATATATCATATTTTCTGAACCGGGGATGTTACAATTCACCCCTACTAACATACCGCAATGTCCTTGTTGCGTACCAAGATCTTCCCCCCTTAACGGTGGGAGCCCTTTTATCTCCACACGCATCTGGGTTCATCTCTGATATCACTTGTAACGTCCCCACAGCCACCTTAATGGGTCCCACGTCTTCTCTGGGTCTGTGGATCCATCTTACTGGTCTAATGGTCGGTACACTATGTCCGAGAGGTTTTAAAGATTTGTCTACAAATCACCATGTGATCTTTTCCTGTATTTTGTCCTCATTCACACGTTTCCGGAAATCACTTCCCATAAAGTAACCAATCTTTTAACTAGTCCAGTTTAAACACGATTAACCCTGAAGTTTTATTTGAAAAAATGACCGGAAAATTAAGTGCACTTTGGTTACATAAGTAATTAAATTAATTCTTTTAAATCTCTGTATATGCACCACCATATATCATAAAATATAAAATATTTTATTTCAAAATTAATATGAAACTCGGATTTAGGATTTTTCAATTCTTGAATAGAATTTTTCCAGCTGAAAATTAGGATTTTTCACTTCTGAAAATTAATATGACACTCGCTTTAACCCCGTGTAGACCAACTTATTTAATCAGATTTCAATCTTTAGTTATGAGTGGATCTATGTATTTAACTTCCATTTGGGGTAGAATTGGATTGAATGTCGAAATTTAAGTGTTTATGATGCTATATGAAATATCCAAGATGGAAATACATTGTTCTCTTTATTATTGGTCTAATTAGTAATGGCTGCAGCTTTTAGTTTTTGCTATACTATTTTGGTTGTAGAATATTTTTATTATTTATGCGTTTGATTTTGAAAAATAAAAATTTGCTTGGTAAAATTTTAAACATAAATGCTGTAGATAATATTTTAGATAAAATAATAAACATATATCTTGTAAATTCATAATATATAATATTTTAATTAAAAAATTCATATTTTTTTTTGTCAACGGCAAATTATATTGGATCACAACTGGCTGGCCCAATAGCCAAATTCTTACATAATGTAGGAAGGGGGACTCGATCTTTGGTTGTGCAAATGAGCTGTCTTATGTGGACTTACCGTCTGCCACTAGATTAAGAGTCATTTGCATTAATAAATTTATAATAGATATATAATATTTTAAAATAAAAATGTAATGAACTTATAATAAATATATAATGTTTTAAATAAATATATAATGTTTTCAATAAAATAATAAATATCTAAAATTAATATTAATGTATGGTTGTGATTTGTGTTATTACAGTATTTATATAAATATTATATAACGTACCGTCAATATGGACATCTATTATACATATTGTGAGCATCTATCTTAAAATCTTATTATTTTCCTTTCAATATCTCCGTTATATAATCTACAACCAATAAAACCAAATTTAAAAATATAATATAATATTGATTATAAACTGATTAGGAATCGATGTTAACAACAGTCTAGACAGTGAAACTATTCTCGAATTTTGATATATATGCCATAATATCATCACCACACCAACATTTTGTAGGTTCATCTACAACTCATACGCTATTACGAGCATTTGATGTTCTAGTGGAAACTCTAGATTTACTGCTCACTATCAAAAGACGATTTTGACCTAGCAACG
>JAKUCM010002492.1:0-35952 GCA_023374145.1 Lepidium sativum | reverse complement strand
AGAGCATTTTTATTGGTGGTCTGAATCTCACTCCAAATTCTATATTTAGAGAAAAATATTCTTAATGATGTTCTATTTCTTAATACAAAAATAAAAATATTTTATTCTAAATTTGGAAGATTTTAAATTTTTCTATTTTTTAGAATATAAAATTTTCCTTACAAAATAGTTATTTAATTTCTAATTTATTATAATTATATACATAAGCAAAACTATATGATCAAAATATACATATTACAAAATTTAAGTCATCAATATTATTAAAACTTACTGAATTATTAAAATCTATGAAATATTATGAAAGTAACTATATTTATAATTTTGCATAATATGATGACTAAAAATGAATGTAATTTTCATACACCGATGAAAGTCGAAAGAGAAATTCTATCTTTGGAAATTGAAACACCAGAAGATGAAAATATCATCAGAAGTTGAAACATCTATAAAATATATTACTAAAACTAATTATTTGATATAAAGGATAAAATATATAGATTTTAAAAGTAAATAGACACATCTTAGAAATTAGTAGAAAAGTGATGAAGCAAAATATATTTAAAATATTCATTTAGAGTAAAAATAGTGTAAACTATTAGAGCAAACATTTTTTATATTTTGAGATTTATATTTTTCATTTTTTAATATAAAGATGATTTTATTTTGAAAAAAAAAATAGAATAAACTATTGAAGATGATCTAATAATTATTATTTTTTGAGAATTTTTTATATATATGTTGTTTTTCTAACCGAATTCGGTTTTAAAGATTTTTTTTTGGTTATACAAATCAAGTTTTGACGTTATTTATTTTAGATATCGGTTTTTCATTGCTTTTATGATTTTGGGTAGATAATTAGTAATTACCACTCAAATCAGATATTACGAATGAATAGATTTTGTCTTGTTAAAGAATTGATAAAGTCAATTAGATACATAATCCGTTGACCAAAACAAAAACATTTCTTTTAGATTTCGTTCGATTTGCTCGTCTCCCTCGCTGTCATTTGATTATTATAGAGTTTCATCTTGCTATTAATTAATTAATTAATCAATCATCATTAACGTTTCCTTTTCTCCGACCTCTTTCCCATTTAAATTCATTCTCTCTCGGAGGAATCCAATAAATTTGGTGGACTTTGATTGATTGTCATTTTCTGGGCTTGCATTTGAAGTCTTCCTAAGTTCTTAGAACGTAAGTATTATTTGGTATGCTATGAATTTTCTTTTGTAACTGGTATTCAATAAGAACTCAACGCTATGTACATTTCCACATTTAGAGGGTAATTAGAGAGCTTTTTCTTATTATTTTCCGCTAAAATACAAAAGTTGGGTTTTTATTCTCATCTCCGATTTTGAGGGTCTTAGTCGCTTTAAAGCCATCAACATTTTTGTGATTCAGATTGAATCTTTAATGCCAGAAAATTATGGGTTTAACTGATTTTTATTCTCTGGCTTAAAACCGATTCTGCCGATTGGGGTTTAACTTCATCTCTATGCAATTATTTTGTTTTGAAAAGGGCTTAATTTGAAAGTGGGTTTATTTTCATGTTGAGAGCACTGTTACGCCTTCTTTACGAGGAAGCAAATCGGCGAGAGTTTCCTATTTTGGAAGGTATCATTTGTTTTCTTCTTCTTTGGAAAGTGGTCGCTTTCAGGATTTTATACTGTAGTTTAATGAAAATTCCTAAGAGTTAGATTCTGCTATTTCATTTTTTGTGTGATTACTTTCAGAATAAAAAGGAGAGAGAGAGATACAAATACAGTTGTGGTTGCAGAGAGCTTCTTGTGTATTAAAGGTTTTGCTTTTGGCATCTATGTTTGGGGATTTCTTGTTTGCGTCTGTGAATGATCCTCACTTGCCCGTATCTAGAAGTAGACTCATCATCTCTAATCTTGGTTAGCAACTTCTCTTTCTGTTCTTTTTATCTTTGGCTAGTAGAAAATTTAGTTCTGAGAGAAAGTACTGAAATATTGTGACTAAAGATTACGTTTTTACTAGATGGTTTGTATCATACAGGAGCAAATGACTCAAAAAGGCGTTAGTATGCTTCTGAGTACATTTGCGAAATTGAGAACTCCTATATTCCTTCAGAGTCTCAAGGTTTGTTCATTTACTTAGAGCTCCTGAATTTTTTGTATAGTTTGATTTTGTAGTATGTTTAATGGTGTGTAGAAGAAGCCCTCTTGTTTGGTTCCTTAGATGCTAGCTGGTTATATTGTATCAAAAAGAATTTCGTCCTTTCTTTTATATCATCTAACCAGCTGATATTTGTTCTACAATCTTGATTCTCCAGGTTGCGCTATATATCGGTGGTCTTTATGTTTGTGGAAAGGTTGGTGATCTTTGCTTTTGATTTGTATTCATCGTTCATGTATACCAATTTAGCAATGGGCAATCATGTCAAAATCTTGCAGATTGGATGGGAATCTGTAATGAAAATGGGAATAGACACACGAGAACTGTTCTTTTATGAAACATTTTTGTATTATAACCCTCTCCTTCTCATTGTAAGTTACTTTTCCTCTCTAATTAGTAAGTCAAATTCTTTACATGTGTTTCCTAATATATGCTGTTTTGTTCAGACATTGATGGTCTGGCTCTGGGGTGTTAATTTGTGGGTTTTTTCTCGGTCTGGAGTAGATTATGCAGCAATCTTTTATTTAGGACCAGATCATCTTAGTCACAAAGAGATATGGAAGGTATACAATTCTTAGTTAGATCATTTGTGAATATCTATCATTTGATTATATTTATGTAGCCTATGGTCATAGTGTGCCAGGTGGATGACAACAATTATATTGGCTAGCATGACTGCATATCTGTATCTATACTCGCACGGAGATGTAAAGTTGGCTGCATCTCAACCAGTGTAATAGATGCATCTTCTCTTAAAGTTGTTTCTAAGAGCTTTTAATTTTTTTGTTCACAGAGTAATCTTTTTTCAAATGATTCCAGGTGGTTCTGTACTTATCAGCTGTGATTATTCTAGTAATTCCTTTCAATATCTTCTACATGTCATCTCGCTACTACTTGCTATGGACAATTTGGAGAATACTCTTCCCAGTCAAGGTAAAGGAATTATATCTTTCTTCTGTTGAAGATTCGCTTACATCATCTAACTTTCATTTGGTGTTATCACAAACAGACAGTGACTTTTTCGGACTTCTTTCTAGCTGATATTCTGACTTCGTTGTCAAAGGTAACTCATTCGTTTCTCTTTCCTCTGTGCATGTTGAATGCAATTGTTGAACAACAACAAATTTCTTGTGCAGGTTTTATCGGATATAGAACGGTCAATATGTCGTATGGTCCACCGACAGGTCAGTATGTTTCCATCTTCCTTGTGGCTACATTATCCATTCCATATTCATTGAATATGATAGATCCATTATAGGTGGCTACTGTTGCATGGTTTGAAGCCGATTCGGTTTGCGGGAGTCATTCTGCTGCAATTCCCTTTGTTCTTGTTCTACCCTATCTTTTCCGGCTGTTCCAATGCATTCGTCAGTACAAAGATAGTAAGGAAACTGCAAACATGTGGAATGGTAATTGTCCCAAATCCAAGACATTCCCTTTTGTAATATGAACTCCGTTTGGCTTTGGCTGGATTTCTCACATTCTCTTTTAAACCTTTTTTTCCTTTCAGCTGTGAAATATTCAACGGCTGTGCCTGTCATCTTTCTTTCAGCCCTCAAGTATTTCGTCAATCCAGATACATGGACTTACTCCATTCAGCCGGCTTGGGTCCTCTTTGGTCTAGCTAACACTTTCTACTCTTTCTTTTGGGATATATTACGTGATTGGGATCTAAGGTACAGTGAGTTTGAAACATTCTCTAACATTTTATTCACTTGACAGTTTAATTTCTTACCTCTGCTTTGCTTGTAGTGTCTTCACTCAGATATTCAAATTCAAAAGACCAGATCTTTTCTCCCATTTGCTATGTGGACGCCGTTGGGTAAAAAAAAGTTTCTTTAGTAAATCTTCCAATCATACTGCATGATCTTTGAAGGTAGCTAAATGTGTCTGAATCAACTTGGAATTGCAAGTTAATGGTGTGAATTTTTGCAGGTATATGTTTGGGTAATCGGAAGCAATCTGGTACTAAGGTGTACATGGACATACAAGTTATCAGCTCATGTCCGTAACAACTATATTACAGTCTTCATCATCACTGCCTTGGAGATATACAGGCGATTCCAATGGGCGTTTTTCCGTATAGAGAACGTTTGGTACAAAATCAACCATCCCAAGCATACTTCTCATCAATCTAATCCCATCTCACTTCAAAAAGATATCAATAGTGAACAGGAGAAATTACTTGCTCATAGTCACAGTCCCAACGTATAGAAAACTATATACTGTCTTGTTCTCTTTGTGATGAGTTTTGAAAAGTTTTGAAATAACACATACAAAGTACTCTGTTACGTATACTGTAAACTTGTAGCTTCCATTACAGAGAGATAGTACACGGCTCTATAATGTACAGGAAGATGTGTGACTTTGTTATACTCATTTTTGTTGAATTTATACAAACTTTACCTGTTCTTGTAAGAGATAGCTAGCTTATAAAGCATAAGAAGAGCTTGCTTTAGGTGCAACTAAACCGTTATTTATGGATAACTGTAGTACCAAGAACATTCTCTAGTTTTCTAGTGGATTTGGTGAAACCAAAGCATATCATTAGTTTTTTACTTGATCCAACATAAATACTAACTCCCAACAGATGCAAACAAAAGTTTATTATTTACCAACTCTTATCACAAAAGATTCTTCTCAATCATTTATTCTTCTTTTAACTCCTATATATGCACACACATATTTGAACCAAATAAGAATCACAAAACATCATCAACTATTTGTCTATCTATCAATTCTTTGTTAAAGAAAAAAGAAGAAGAGAATGACATCTAGAGGAATGTTGATCGTAATTTTAGTCCTAGCTACTACACTTTGTGGTTTAACAGTAGCTACAGATCATATTATTGGTGGTCCTAATGGTTGGAATGTTGGAGCTAGTCTTCGAACTTGGGCTGGAGCACAAACATTTGCTGTTGGAGACAATCTTGGTAATTCATCACTCATCTCCATGTTAATCTTTGTTCAATATTTATCAAAGACTAAAAACAAATGCTCTGTGTTTTGTTTTGCTCCAAACAGTGTTCTCCTATCCTTCTGCGTTCCACAATGTCCTTGAAGTCACAAAACCAGAATTCGATAGCTGTCAAGCAGTTAAACCACTTATAACGTTCGCTAATGGAAACTCCATTGTTCCTCTCACTACTCCTGGAAAAAGGTTCATATTGTCACATACAAGTTAATACCATATGATGATTTATATACTTAGTACTAAATTCTTGATGGAACTTTTGTAGGTACTTCATTTGTGGAATGCCCGGACATTGTAGCCAAGGGATGAAACTCGAAGTAAACGTTCTTCCAACCGCAGCCGTAACCGCAACCTCACCAACCGCACCACTTCCAAACGCAGTCCCATCTCTAAACGCGCCTTCACCTTCTTCTGTTCTACCTATACAACCTCTGTTACCTCTTAACCCGGTCCCTGTTCTCTCTCCATCTTCTTCTACTCCTCTTCCTTCCTCTCCTCTGCCTATCATTCCAGCAGCTTCTCCGGCACTTTCTCCGGCGGCTGTGGTGGGGACTTCTCTGCCATTGTTCCCAGGCTCACCAGGTAGCTCTAGCACCACATCCACCAAAACGGTAGGGACTTTTCCTTCTACTACTACCGGCGCGACGGCTGATCTTTCCGGTGCAGACACTCCTCCGGTTGACTCCTCCGCCACTACAACACTTGTTTTGAAATTTGGATTCGTGATCGCTATGATGCTTCATTTGTTCTAAGTGTTTTCTTCTTTTGATCTATATAGCTTTTGAGTGGAGACAGATTTGTTTGCAAGAGAAATGTTGTTTCTGTTTACTTACTTTTGTATTGTATATGAGTAATTGTGTTGTTGTTTTTTGGGTGTTCTTCTATCGATTTACCACTGTAAATCCGTTTATTTCCTCATCTTCTATCTATATTAAGGATATTTTTCAAATAACATTTTGTATCATTTTTTTTTGTTAAAAGCATTTAATTGCATACCATTAGCAAATATCGCAATACATAAACAACAATGCTTCTCTTTTTAATATATATAGATTTTCTACAAGTGAAACCAAAATGAAGCATTTATTATTTAGTTTCCACTTCTTCTTTTTTGCCAACCTTACGTTTTTCAATAATTAAATTGTCAAACAATCCAAAATTAAACCTTATATCCTAGTTCTTTGTTAGAACTTTTGTTCTTCGTTGATTCTATCTTTCAGTCTTTGTCAGGCTTCAGTATCTTGAATGAAGTCGAAGAGATACTCTTCTGAATTTAAAAGAACAATCCCCACAACTCGTTACCTCGTGAGAAAGATCCGTTCATTTAATAGTACATTCCATCTCGAATCCGTTGATCAAAAGATTTGACTAAATCGGTATCCGAATCTAAGAGAAAGAAGAAGAGAGAATTGAAGATAGTTAAAGAGATCGAAGAATCTTCTTCTTGGTTCTTGCTCCTCTCGAGCTTCTGTATATTCTCGAAGAAGACGAAGGCTCCCCTTTTATTCTTTAATTTCATTAATCTATTAACCGGGATTTTTGATTCTTCGGTTTAATTCTCTTAGATGGTTTACAAGCAATTGATTGTTGGTTCGATGGTTATTTCCGGTTTAATATTAACTCGAAAATTTGTAAACAACATTAAAAATTTATATCCAACAATCCCCCACTTGTTTCCATAATTTTCCTTCTTCATCTATTGATTGTCTTCTTAGACTTGAATCAATACTCCTCTTAGATATTTGCTAATCGAGTTTTATTGAATTTCATAAGTATCAGTACATGTATCATACATTGTTCTACTATTGCTTTGACCTTAGGTTTAGTTTTCAAGATCAATATATCACATACATACATATAGAGTTGTGTACTCCTCGTGATTATTTTAGTCTCCACATGTCACTCAAGCTTCCGAGAACATTGAACCATCTTGAACCTGTTAGTTCAAATCAATGAAACATGTTGGTGTGGTTTTCTCAGGAAGCTCATGACAAAGACTCAATGGAGACCCATCTCCTTGGCTGTTTCCAGCACCAATCTTCCGCACATACCTTTGGTGAAAGGGTATGCAATGTTTTTAGCTGATCTTACATATTCTAGTGAAAGAATTCATGTTTCTAGGAGTCCCCTTATCACCTTATGTCTTAGTCTAATATGTCTCTTCTTTCCATTGTACAGCTTGTACATAGCCACTGCTAAAGCTGCTTGTGAGTCACACCTCAAGGAAACTGAAGAACATGTTCTGTTGTGTGTTGGAAGATCTGACAGTACACTCCTCAGCCATTCGGCTTCTTGGCCTGCTAGTTCCAGAGCAATGAGCTCTGATTCCATAGTTGAGCGTGCTATGCAGGTTTGCTTACTTGACTTCCATGATATCGCTCCGCCACTCATTGTGAATACATATCCACTTGTAGAGTTTATCTCATCATGGTCAGTCACCCAATTTGCATCGCAGTAACCTTCCAGACTGCAAGCTGACCCTCTGTACTTTAGACTCCAGTTGATGGTTCCTTTCAGATACTTCAACAGTCTGTACATGGCCTTCCAATGATCATTGCTCGGATTGTGGGTGTACCTGCTTAGTCTACTAACAATATAGGCTATATCAGGCCTTGTGCAATTCATTAAGTACATGACACTGCCTAATACCTTGGCATATTCACTCTGTTTTACATTATTTCCTCTATTCTTACATAAGTGCACCGAGGAATCATAGGGTGTTCTAGCAGGTTTTTCATTCCAAAAACCAAATTTAACTAACACATTTTCTATGTAATGAGATTGAGTCAGTGCAAATCCATCATTCATTTTGTGTACCTTGATTCCGAGTATCACGTCTACTTCCTTCAGGTCTTTCATGGAAAACTTTGAGCTTAACATGGCCTTGGTGTCTTCCACTATCCTTAGTGTTGTACCTAATATCAGCATATCGTCAACATATAAGCAGATAATTATGTAGTCTTGGTCTACACTCTTACTAAAGATGCAAGTGTCTCTAGTGTTAGATACAAAGTCATTTTCCATCAATGTTGAGCTAAACTTTTCGAACTATTGTTTAGGGGCCTGCTTAAGTCCATATAGAAACTTCTTTAGCCTACACACTTTGTTCTCTAAACCCTCTACTACAAAACCTTCAGGTTGGTACATATAGATTTCCTCATTTAAGTCACCGTTTAAAAAGGCCGTTTTCACGTCCATTTGATGAACCACTAGCTTATGAGATGCTGCTACAGCAAATAACAGTCTAATCGAAGCTATTTTAGTCACAGGAGAATATGTATCAAAATAGTCAACTCCCTGTTTTTGAGAAAATCCTTGAGCTACCAGTCTGGCCTTGAACTTGTCAATGTCTCCATTAGACTTAAGTTTCTTCTTAAGGATCCATTTGCACTTGATAGCCCTGCATCCACTAGGTAAGTCAACAAGTTCCCAAGTATGGTTAGAAATGATAGAATCGTATTCACTATTCAAAGCTTCTTTCCAAAACATAACATTTATCGATTTCATAGCTGCTGAGTATGAATCTGGATCTTCTTCTATCAGAAATGTGAAGACAAATTCTTCACTTAGTTCTTCACATTCTGTTAGAAAGCTTGTAATGAAGTCTGGTCCGAATGATGATTCAGTTCTGCGACGTTTGCTTCTTCTCTGTTCAGATATGTCATGTTCTGCTTCTGTGACACTTTTGATTTCAGAATTAAACTCAGCTTTTGTGGCACCTTTGCCTTCAGAATCACTGGTATCTTCTATGATGCTTCTTGATCTATGTTCACTAACAGGAGAAGAGTACAAGGATCTATTGAATGGAAATAAGTGTTCAAAACATTCTACATCTCTTGATTTCAGAACATGACCTAAAGAGAGTGTATCACAGTTGAATACTAAGCATTTATATATAGCATTGTTCTGAGAGTAACCTACAAACACAATATCTATAGTTTTTCTCCCAACTGTGTTTCTCTTGAACTCTGGAAGACCCACTTTGGCCAAGCACCCCCACATTTTTAGATGTTTTAAGCTTGGAGGATGACCTTTCCAGAGTTCATAAGGTGTTGCAGTTAGGCCTTTATGAGGCACTCTGTTAAGAATGTAACAGGCTGACAACACTGCTTCCCCCCCCCCCCCCCTACAATTGACCATTTAAACCTGACCCTATTAGCATAGAATTCAACATATTCTTTAAGGTTCAGTTTTTCCTCTCAGCAATCCCATTTTGCTGAGGGGTGTAAGGGGCTGAAAGTTCATGAATTATTCCTTCACTAAGACAATAGGAATCAAACTTATTAGATGTATACTCACCTCCCCGATCTGATCTTATCCTTTTAATTTTCCTGTCAAGTTGTTTCTCAACTTCTGTCTTGTAGTTAACAAATACATCAAATGCCTCATCCTTAGATCTTAGCAAATATACGTATGCAAATTTAGAGTAATCATCTATAAATGTGATGTAATAAAATTTTCCTCCTCTACTAGTTATACTTTTAAAATCTGCTATATCAGTGTGTATAAGTTCAAGTAGATTTGATGTTCTTAATACTGGATTGCAGAAAGGTTTCCTACTGTGTTTAGCTTCTACACATATTTCACACTTTGTTGAACCAAGTTCATTCTTAACCTTTATCAATCCAGACCTACCAAGTCTCATTATAGATTTTGAGTTCAAGTGTCCTAGTCTAACATGCCAAGATGCAAAATCACATGACACATACGCAAAGGACTCATTCTTATTCAAGTTTTCGGTTTCTATTACAAATAGATTCCCAATGCAAAAGGCTTTTCCTACATACTCACCATTTTTAGTCAACAACATTTTTCCTGCTTCTATGGTTTGTTTTATACCAGCTATCATAAGCAATCCACTAGAAATCAAATTCCTAAGCATGTTGGGAACAAGAAGTACCTTGGTGAGGGTTAAGGTTTTTCCAGAAGACAGACAGATACCCACTTCGCCTACACCTGCTACTTTCACTGCGCTTGCATCACCAAGAAACACATTTTTGCATCCAGATTCGTCGAGGTTTTTGAAATAAGTTCTATCATTGCAGATATGCCTTGTTGCTCCAGAGTCGATTATCCACTCAGATTGATCAGTTGTCGCATTCACTTCTGTCACAGTGGCTACAATCATTTCTGCAATTAGAGCCTTAGTTTCTCCTCTGTGTTTCTTGTCTTAATTGGTTGCTTGCATTCTTGTTTCTTGTGACCTTCTTGATTACAATTCCAGCATTTGATTTTCCTCTTGAACTCTGTTGAATGATTAGGACCATTCCTCTTCTGTTTCTTGTTGTTGAACTTCTTCTTGTGGTTCACTTTACCTGGGTGACCTTCAACCAAATTCGCGTTTCCATTTGGATACTTGTGTTCTGTTGAGTTAACTTGAAACACCCGATTTGCATCTTCGATCATAATGTCTGAAATTAACTCATCAAGATTCATCTTCTTCTTCTCGTGTTTCAACTTTGATCTGTACTCGTTCCAAGAAGACGATAGTTTATCGATCAACACCAGAGCAGCCAGATTGTCATCAATTACCATTCCTTCAGCTTGTATCTTCGATATGATGGCTTCATAGTCGTGGAGCTGATCGAGAATGGGGAGATCATCTCTCATGAAGAATGAGGTCCATCTTGATGTCACATATTGTTTCTTTCCTTCGTCTTCGGCTCCATATTTCTTTTTCAGGTTCTCCCAAATCTCTTTGGCTGATTCAAAGTTGACATATATGTCAAACAATCTTTCAGATAAGTGACGAAGAATATGTCCTCTGCAGCATCGATTATTATCTTGAAAAGTCCCTTCTTTTCTTTCTCTCACAGTCTTCGATTCAATAGAATCATCAATTCCGATTTCATCGGTGCCTTTGACTTCTTCTTCTTCTTCTCTAATCAAAACGTAGTCTATCCCTATTTCTTGAAAGAAGAACATGAGCTCCTCCGACCATCTTCTATAGTTCATTCCTGATAGAGGCTGAAGCTTAGAAAGATCCGGAACTGCTCCAGGCCTCACCATTGTCCGCAGATTGCAGAAAGAGATGAAGAAGAAAGACAAAAAAATTGTTCTTTTAAGATTGTTAGAACTTTTGTTCTTCGTTGCTTATATCTTTCATTCTTTGTCGTAGGCTTCAGTGTCTTGAATGGAGTCGAAGAGATACTCTTCTGAACTTAAAAGAACAATCCCCACAACTTGTTCCAACGTGAGAAAGATCCGTTCAATTAAGAGTACACTCCATCTCGAATCCGTTAATCAAAAGCTTTGACTAAATCGGTATCCGAATCTAAGAGAAAGGAGAAGAGAGAATTGAAGATAGTTAAAGAGATCGAAGAATCTTCTTCTTGGTTCTTGCTCCTCTCGAGCTTCTGTATCTCCACGAAGAAGGCGAAGACTCCCCTTTTATTCTTTAATTTCATTAATCTATTAACCGGGATTTTTGATTCTTCGGTTTAATTCTCTTAGATGGTTTACAAGTAATTGATTGTTGGTTCGATGGTTATTTCCGGTTTAATATTAACTCGAAAATTTGTAAACAACATTACAGATTTATATCCAACAAAATTTTGTTCGAAAAATGATAGAACTCGACTCTATATGAACCCTCAATTTCAATCTCGATTTCACTTTTCAGATTATTTCTTTCACCTTCTATCGTGGTTATGAGAATTTTACATTTACGATTAGGTTTTAGGTTTTAAGTGAGTAGGTTTTGTTTATGGGTCCTAAACTGGATCTAATGTGGGTTAATTACTGGTTATGGTTTTGTAATTAGGTGTACTAGTGGTTTATTTTAAATTTCGTTATTACTAAACCAAAATGTCGATTTCAGATTTGAAAATTTGTTTTATGTTTAAAACGAATTATGACTTCTATTTTGGGGGAAATTAGATGGTCAACTTCAAATCAACGGAGAAATGGAAAGAGACTGATACTATATACTTTGATTCTGTGGAGAAATAGATGGAGCTCCCAAACAAATACTTTCAATGTCAATGCTTGCTTCCTTCCCAGTCTCCCACTAAACACAATGCATCTTCACGACTAATTCCTTTATTTCCCTTCATTCACCCTCAATTATTTAATTGTCATTTTTTAAAAAAATTCTGCTTAGTTTTCCATTAAATTCAGTATTCGTATGCTGGACACACATACAATCTCGAGACTGATTTTGTGTTTTTTTTCTACTCTTAAATTCCTCTTTGTGTTTTTTTGTTTCACGCGCCCACATGCGTATGATCTGGAATTAGATCCCAAGAATCTCTCTTTCACCTTCTCTTTTTTTTCTTCTCTCTTTTGATGAAACAATTCAGAAGATAAAAAGAAGACTGCAAAAAGCTTGAGAGATGATGAAGTAAGACTTTGTCATTTTCTTTCTTGCGGAGAAAGTTAAAAGTTGGAAACGTACAAAGGTGAGATCTTTCGATTTCTTCATTTGGACCCATAATGCCAACTTGAATTCTCTTTCTTTCCCTTAATTTTATCCCTTCAAATTTTCCAATTTAGGGTTCTATGAAGAGGCCCAGGTGAAGACATGGTCCAGAAGAGTATCAAGGCCCAATCCGAAATACATATGAGGCCTATTCGTAAGACCTCATCTCCATCTTTCTTAGAGCAAGCCCATTGGAGGTACTTAATGGGCATCTTAAATCAATTTGGGCATTAAAAAATTGTTTAAATGATTTTTTAGCTAAGGACCGGTTCTTAATTAGTAGATTTAAGAACCGGTTCTTCGCCTCTTCGTCTTCGACCCTTGGACTCTTCGCCTCTTTCTTCTTCTTCGAGCCAATTTCGCGAGCCACAGATAATCATCGTCATGAGGAATTCTTCTTGCCGTTCCAAAGCCTAGTGTAAGCCTAGTCTTTGATTTGTTGAATATCGTGTTTGTGGATTTTCTACCAATTCCTTCAATATGATTAAAGGGGCTTTCTCCTATGCATGTTGTTACTTGTGGATTTTATGTTTGTTACTTGTTCACCTAATCACTTCTTCTCGTTTTTCTTATTCAGATCTCATACTCGTTTTTGTGATCATGATTTTGGAGTAACTTAGTTGAGATTTTTCTGCGATCCATTTGATTTTGTTGTTCTCTTTGCACTCAAGGAGTTCGATTCATGCTAAAAATAGTTCGATCCATTTGATTTTGTTGTTCTCTTTGCACTCAAGGAGTTCGATTCAGATTTTGTTGTTCTCTTAGCTGAGATTTTGGTTCTTCGTTTTGATTCTTAGTTGAGCGTTGTGTTTGTTACTATTTGACTGTGAGACTTGACTTGTCTTATGTGTGTGGAATTTAAGCTTTTTAGAAGATGGGATCTGGTCAATGGCATGTGGAGAAAAGGTATACTTTCAGGAATGATTGCCCAAGCACGAACTTTGAGCCAAGGCTCATCTCCCATGAGTATGGATTTCCATCCTATCATACAGACTCTGCTACTAGGTCTGTTATAGCTCTATGTATATATTTCATGTAACAAACATCATCAGAAATTTTTTAATATCAGAAGTTTATTGCTTCAATTTGTGTTGTTTCAGTTGGTACGAATGTAGGAGATATTGGGCTATGGGAAGTTGGTTCTAGAGAACGTCTAGTACAGAAGACTTTCAAAGTTTGGGACTTGAGTAAATGCTCAATGCCTTTGCAGGTGCATTTCTTTTATGAAATTAAACAAAATCTTAATATTTGGTGTTTGTTTGAAACTTCAGTGACCAAACATTTCTGGTCTTTAGGCTGCTTTGGTGAAAGAACATGTAGTTTCTGTTAACCATGTGATTTTGAGCCCAGATGGCTCCTTATTTGGTAAGGTTAGAGATTAAAAATGCTTTGTCAAATGATTGGGGTATTCATATGCGCTTTCTCAACTGCATGAGTTGCTTATTCGAGACATATTGTACAACTATACTCATATCATGGCGGTGAAGATATGAGGCAACACCTCGAGGTGTTACATTGCTTACACCATCTTAAAGAGCATTTCCTTCATTTTCTATAATTAAAAACTAGTATTTGATTTCAGATTGATGCTCATGTTGGCGGTGTCAATGACATTGCATTTTCAACTCCAAATAAGCAATTATGTGTTACTACTTGTGGTGATGACAAAACCATCAAGGTTCAAACCTTTCACATGTCTTTCCATAAATTAACTTTTTGTTGACACTTAAAGAAAAAGGACTAATCAATACTTTGAATGAAGGTCTGGGATGCTGCAACAAGTGTAAAACGACATACTATTGAAGGCCACGAAGCTCCTGTTTACTCTTTCTGCCCTCACTACAAGGAAAACATCCAGGTAAGTAGCAATCTTAAGATAATTTCATTTATGCCAAGTACAAATTCTAATTCGTTTCAATCTGGTTTTGGCTTTGACTTGTTTGTTTTTTCTTGTGCTGAAGTTCATCTTTTCAACTGCGCTTGATGGGAAAATAAAAGCCTGGTTATATGATAATATGGGTTCGCGGGTTGAGAACTTATCTTATGAAACCTCTAATGTACTAAATGTTTTGCTTATTGGATCTTCAACAAGCAAATTAGTATGCCTTAAATTGAATCTCTTTAATATTTCATTTTTCATTCACACTTTCAGCCTGCAATTAACAACATTGCGGTGGCGGAGAGACCTGCCTCTGTAGTTTCCATCCCTGGAATGGTACGAGATAGAATGTGTTTTTTGTCTCTTCAATGTTTTTTTTAGTCTGCGTCCAATCGTTGTCGTTGCTTATTTTTACCTTTCTAGCAGAATGGAGATTCTCGGAATATGGTGGATGTGAAGTCACTGATCACTGAAGAATCAAATGATAAATCTAAGATATGGAAGCTTACTGAAGTCGGTGAACCCTCTCAGTGTCGTTCATTGAGACTCCCTGAAAATATGAGAGTCACCAAGGTACAAACACAAAGACTCACATCACTGTACTTATATGGCTTTAATTAGACACTAAAGTATGACATGGATCACACCAAGTCTTATTTTTTATTCTGCTTAAAGTCTTCTTCATTTTCATTTGTCCTGGAGCAGATTTGTGATAAAGGGTGTGTTCTGTATTTTATTCTGCTTTGTATTTTATGTGATGATTAGATGAAAGCCACTTGTGTCTCTACAATGATGTTTGCAATTATAATATTGCAGGTCCTCTTAAACACTTTTGGTGGTAATGATGACAGTGAACATAAATATCAAACACACACGTACATAAGTGGAACCATGTACAACTTTTAGTTACCTATTATTATCTGTTTTGCCTTCAATAACACACCAAACATTTTTTTCTTCTAAATTTCTTAATTTAATATATACTACATGATCATTTAAAGCATTGACAATCAAACACACACACATGTACATAAGTTGAACTATGTAAAATATACATTTAAATAGTATAATATAGGCATCTTTGTAATTATACGCATCTTTGTAGCCACTTGAGCATCTTTGTAATTATACACATCTTTGTAGCCACTTGAGAGAGATTAAGAATGTAATTCATTTTTTGATACTTCACATTTTCTCTATATATAGTTATATAGTTTTGAACAGCACAACACACACCTCTCACCAAAAACACTAAAGTTTCTCCAAATAACATGGCATCATCTTCCCATGAAAATAATGATGAAAATATGGATGAAAAATTTGACCAATTTTTCGATCAAAGTTTCAAAAATCTTTTTATTGGTCATGGAAATCGTCAAGACGCACAAAAAAAAGAGCATTTATTGAAAGAAACCGTGAGGAAGGACACAACCGCTTGTGGAACGATTATTTCAAAGAAGATGCAACATACCCACATAATATATTTCGACGACGTTTCAGAATGAACAAACAGTTGTTCATGCGTATTGTAGATCGACTCTCCAATGAGATACCATATTTTCAACAAAGGAGGGATGCAACTGGTATGTTTGGCCTATCTCCACTACAAAAGTGTACAACAACAATTCGTATGATGGCATATGGTTGTGCAGCTGATGCGGTAGACGAATACTCCGACTTGGTGAAAGCACTGCACTTTTATGCTTAGAACATTTTGTTGAAGGGATAATATTTTGTTCGGAGATGAGTACCTAAGAAGATCCACACCAGCAGATCTACAACGGCTACTAGATATTGGAGAGATACGTGGATTTCCCGGAATGATAGGCAGCATCGATTGTATGCATTGGGAGTGGAAGAATTGTCCCACCGCTTGGAAAGGTCAATATACACGAGGATCTGGTAAACCGACAATCGTTTTAGAGGCCGTAGCATCGCAAGACCTTTGGATATGGCATGCGTTTTTTGGACCTCCAGGTACCTTAAACGATATCAATGTTCTTGATCGCTCCCCAGTGTTTGATGATATATTACAGGGTCGAGCTCCAAAGGTAAATTACTTTGTCAACGGACACGAGTATCATTTGGCTTACTATCTCACAGATGGATTTTATCCTAAATGGGCCACATTTATCCAATCTATTCCAATTCCACAAAGTCCAAAAGCATCATTATTTGCTACATATCAAGAAGCTGTCCGTAAAGATGTCGAACGTGCTTTTTGAGTCTTGCAAGTTCGATTTGCCATTGTTAAAAATCCTGCTCTTATATGGGATAAGGTGAAAATAGGAAAGATTATGTGAGCATGTGTAATACTACACAATATGATAGTAGAAGACGAACGCGATAGGTACACTCAATTTGATGTCTCTGAATTCGCGCAAGTGGAAGCAAACCGAACTTCCCAAGTCGATTTCACATATTCTACATATATGCCCACAAATCTTTGGAATATGATGGGCATTCGTAATCGACTTCGTGATCGAACAATACATCAACAATTGCAAGATGATTTGGTTGAACATATATGGCGTAAATTTGGCACCAATCAACATTATAATTAGTCATTATGTAATTTTAAAATAATAATTATGTTTGTGTAATTTGTATTTATAATTTTAAACTTCATAAATTTTACAATTAATTTTTTTTAAGAACTCACATTGGGTTTCTACCAATGGACCCAATAAAACTACAAATTCTATTTAAGTTTCTTAACTTAAAATCATGTATTATTTTAAGCCAAAATATTGCAAGAACCTCATTACGGATTCTTACCAATGGAGTTGGTCTTAGTTTCTGGTTTTCAATAAGAGAGTGGATGAACTTGTCGTCCACGTTTCCCGCTTTCTTTATGCATTCCTGTTTTAGAGGAGTTGAACTCCACATTACTTTTCTGTTTCCAAATTGTACGGAGTTGTACTCAAACCTTTCTATTTAATCAATGAAAAACAAATAAAGAGGTAGACTTATCTACCCAAAACAACTTTTGTATTCTTTTGATTACAATTCTCTTTGGCTTTGAAGACGGACCGCTATCATTATAATTATATATCTTAGCCTGATGTAAATCCGCCGTAGTTAAGATCAATAATTAGGTCGACATTTTGATCCATTTCTGGTTTTCTAGGACTTGAAATTCGAGATTTTGATCGGAATATTCGGAGATCATATGGAGAACATTTATGTTTCCATGTACATACACAACTCTGTTGATATACACATTTTTATCACGTCTTAGGAGCATCATTTAGGTATATTATGCGTACATTTTGATACATTCTCATATAGTTGGAGTCTAGATAGTATCATTCATACACATTCACATGCATCTGCATACATACTACATTTTGTGAGTGTTCAGGTATTAGATGCGGGCAGATCGAGCACTAGTTCGAGCCCAGATTGAGCCCTAGGTGAAGCCCAGATTGAGCCCCAGGTCGATCCCAGATTGAGCCCCAGGTCGAGCCCAAAATGAGCCCCAGGTCGAGCCCAGATTGAGCCCCAGGTCGAGCCCCCAGCTCGAGCTCCCAACTCGAGCTCCCAACTCGAGCCCCCAACTCGAGCTCCCAACTCGAGCCCCCAACTCGAGCTCCCAACTCGAGCCCCCAACTCGAGCCCCCAATTTGAGCTCCCAACTCGAGCTCTAACTCGAGTTCCCAACTCGATCCCCCAACTCGAGCTCACTCACGTGCCAGATCGAGCTCACACGCGCTTCAGCTCGAATACTCATGCGAACACACAGGTGAGTTCACTCACTCGAGCTCAACTCGAGTACCCACTCGCGGAGGGCCAGCTCAAACGCACTACTACTCTTTTCACTATTAGGCCAAACCGAGGCTAAAATCCACTACGCATTGGGCCGAGTTTATCTAGGGTTTTGCTATGAGTTTAGTATAAATATTCTTACATGTTGCAAAACCCGAACCCTAATTTTTACAATTGATTTTTCTTGCAAACTTAGAGCTTTGTAATCGAACGCAACTTTCTGATTTTCGAGTTTTTTTAATGCAATTCAGTTTTACATTAAGCGTTGATTTCATACCTTGTTCGAGTCCTTCATTGATGCATTCAAACCTTAAATTCGTGTTTGCTGTTAAACTCATGCGTTCTTAGTAGTCACCTAGGGTTCCTGAGGATAAGTTAGGCATACGTGATGCTTAGGTTTTCTAAGGCGCTTAGGGTTATATTTATGTAATTCTTTTCTGATTTGGTGTTATCATCACTAGTTTCATTCTGATCAACTGAGGCTTGTTATGAGACGCTCTAGCACCGATGGGTGTTTGGTAGAGCGTCAGACTGAACCACTTCAGAGATTCGCATGCTCAGCTCGAGTTGATCGTTCATTCCGACTAGATTATCAAATGCCTATGACGATATGGTCTGTTAGTAGTCTACTCGAGTTTGTTTACCACGAGAGTGAACTCAATATTTGTGTTCTCGTTTCCTAGAGACTAGCTCTATTGAGTGATATCAAGCGCCTAGTTAAATTAAGAGTCACGTTGACCCATGAAACTCACTCCTCAGGATCCTGCTTTCTCACCCTGCATTAATTCTGTTCGATACTCTACTGTTCGTTGCTTTGTTTGAATTATTTACAATTGCACTGCTTTGTTTATTTTCATTTTAAAAGTTCGAATTAGGTTGTTAGAGAAACCACACTTTGATTGGCTTGAATTAGAGTAGTTAACTACATCCCGATTGATAATTACATTCCCAGTTGGATTGACACCTATTATACTACAACCGACATACAAGTATAATAGGATTTGACAATAGAGTAAAAATTATGTTATCATCTGTGCACAGAATCGTTGCTTCTAGAGACTATGGTGGTCTCAGAGCAATACTATCTTCTCTCCCAAAGCCTCAAGATCCTATTGAGATTCAAACAGAAGCTGTTTCATTACTTGAGGAAGCAAAATCTGATGCCATTTCGGTTGTTATTGATTATAGAGACGTTCCAAGCCGTGACACACTGCTCCATTTAGCTGTGAAACTGTGTGATTCAACAGCAGTTGAAATGCTGATGATTGCTGGAGCTGATTGGACTTTGCAGAATGAAGATGGCTGGAATGCGTTGCAGGAAGCTGTTTGTAGTAGACAAGAGGCTATTGCGATGATTATAGTCCGATATTATCAGAATTTTGCTTGGGCTAAATGGTGTAGGAGGCTACCTCGTTTAATAGCTACCATGAGTTGGATGAAAGATTTTTACTTGGAGATGAGTTTTCACTTTGAGAGCTCTGTTGTGCCTTTTGTCTCTAAGGTTGCGCCATCCGATACTTATAAGGTTTGGAAGGTGGGATCAAATTTGAGAGCGTATATGACTTTGGCTGGTTTTGATGGCTTCAAGATTCAGAGGTCTGATCAGAGTATCTTGTTTCTTGGTGGTGGGTCAGAGGATGGTAAAGTTCCTCATGGATCGCTTTACATGGTGAATCATAAGGACAAGGAAGTGATGGATACGTTGGATGGTGCGTGTGGAGTTCCGTCAGAAGAAGAAGTTAGGAAAGAAGTAGTTGTAATTTGCAAGAGCGATATCTTTAGACCTGGGATTGATGTGACACAAGCTGTTCTAACTCCTCAGACAAATTGGAGGAGGCAGGAAAAGAGTGAGATGGTTGGTCCTTGGAAAGCTAAGGTCTATGAGATGCAAAATGTGGTTGTTAGCATTAAGTCTAGAAAGGTTCCTGGTGCATCGGCTGATAAAGGAAACAATGGTGTAGAAGGAGTCGATGATGATCTCTGCGATATTCTTACAGATGAAGAGCGAATACAACTAGAGGCTGCTCTTAAGCTGGATATACCAGAATTTCCAAGAGTTAATAGTGAGAATGGTTTTATTGATCAACAACACGATCATGTCGAGGTTCGTGCTATGGATTTGAGTCTGTCCAATAAGAAAGCTGAGAAAAAGGGTGGTTGGGAGGTTCGAGAAATAAAAGAGACTAAACAGGAGAAGAAAATTCCAATCTCTAGTAATAAGATTCACCACGAAATCGAATACAAGAAAGGTTTACGACCTGTTCTTTGGCTATCTCCAAACTTCCCATTACAAACAGAAGAAATGCTTCCATTGCTTGACATTGTTGGTCTTGTTGCTCATTTATGGGCTGTGGGCCGAGCCAGCAGCCCATTAAGCAATTGGTTTGCTTAACGGGTCATCGGCCAGCGTTGGCCCAAATCTTTTCTTTAGCTCGTTTTGATATTGGGCCAAGTTTGGCCCAATACCGGAGAGAATAAATCTACCTGTGTTTAAGGCTAGGTTCATCTTCCTCGTTTTGTTCAACGATTTTAAAGTTTTACAGAGAACATCATTGTAACAGAGTCGAAGCTCTAAATCAAGAAACACAGAGAGTATAGTGAATTCCGGATTTACATCCGAAGAGAGATGTACTCGTCGAATTTCATCGGCGAGGAACTCTATAATCCCGTGTCTCAATTCCTCTTTAATCGCAATCTTTCTTAACTCAAATCCGAACCAAATCATCTTGATTTTGATCCGCAACTGAAATCGAGCAATGGCTTGAGCTAATGCTTTAACAAGTGGCATCAGAGCCTGCGTTAAAGAAAGAGCAATTAGCATTAAGCTCAGAGTTAAAGAAGGTAAGAGGTACAAGAAAAGGAAAACTTACGTTTAAAAAGGGTTATCGCAGCTCCTCATCTTCTTCTCTCGGAGACGTGGATGAGTCTTGAAGGTCATCGGCATTGTTGTTTACTCGCAAGAAAATTACAGAAAGTATTAGTATCTACTTGCGTATCAAGGAATTTTAAAGCATACAACAAGCTTGTCAAAATATTCGAAAGTTTCAAGCATGGAAGTCATCTCAGGAAATTTTGAGGTGGAGAAGTTCGATGGTAAAGGAGATTTTGGATTACAGAAATACAGAATGCTGGGACAGTTTAAGATTCATGGTCTTCTCATAGTGATTGAGAAAGATCATGAAGAAGTATGGCCTATGGAGGAAGTATATGTGACAGACAAAGAAACAGGGAAATAAATCAAAATAGGTAAGCTAGTTTCAAAAAATCCTCAATGGGAGCTAAAGGATCGGAGAGCAAGAAGCCTGCTCGGGCAATGCCTATCTAACTCGGTATTGAGAAAGGTAATGAATGAATCTACGGCATTCAAGGAATGGAAAGCCCTAGAACGTGATTACCAAACCAAGACCAAAGCTAACCGAGTTTACTTAAAGAGACAATTCTCTCTATACAGAATGGATGAGGACAAACAATAGAAGAAAATCTTGACGTGCTCCTAAAGCTGATCGGAGACCTAGAAAGCCTAAAAGTTACCATTCAAGACGAAGATCAAGCTATCGCATTGTTAAACAGTCTACCACCTTAATATGACCCGCTTACACATACTTTACAGTTCGGAAATGCTAAAGATACTCTAACCATGGATGCCGTAATAACAGGAGCCTATGGAATGGAATCAAACCTTAGGCAAAAAGGGTTACTAAGGAAGAAAACGCATTCAGAAGGGTTGACCGTTGATAGCAGATGTAGGACAGAAAAGAGAAATGTAAAGAGTTCAGGGAAGAACAGAGGCAGATCAAAAAGTAAAGGTCGGTCTAAGTCAAGACCAAAACAGAACAATGAAGAAATCATGGCTTGTTGGATATGTGGAGATGAAAATCACTGGAAGCGTGATTGCCCACAAAAGAAGAATGGGAAAGGAAAGGAATCAACAAATTGTGCAGTAACAGAATCAAAGAGTCTAGCCTACACTGCAAGTCTAATTGCAACAACTCAGGAATGGGTAATGGATTCGGGCTGTACTTTTCACATAACACCTAGAAAAGACCTAATTACTGACCTAGTAGAATTCGAAGGAAACAAAGTCTACATGGGAAACAACTCATACTGCTCAGTCAAAGGATTTGCAAGATCGTAATGAGAATAAAGAAGGTAACTTAGTTACCTTAAATGGTGTGAGATATGTACCGGAAATGAGCAGGAATCTAATATCATATGGTCAACTAGAAGAACTAGGGTGTTACTATCAAGGAAAGGATTTCAACATTCAGTTTTACAAGAAAAATGGTGATAGATTCCTATCTGGAAAATATCAAAATGGTTTATACTTCTTAGATGGAAAGGTACTAAGTACATAAGTCAACATAGCAAAGGAAACTATTGATATGACAACTAGATGGCATCGCAGACTAGCTCATATGGGAAAAAGATCAATGGAAACCTTGTTCAGAAAGGGCCATCTAAAGAAAGGAGATGTAAAAGCTATGGGATTCTGTGAAGCATGCGCATTGGGAAAGACTCATAGACTCAGTTTTCAGAAGGGAAAAAATACCTCAAAATGTACTTTAGAGTACATCCATTCGGATTTATGGGGACCACAGAATACTACTCCTAGTATATCAGGTTGTCAATACTTCATTAGTTTTATCGATGATTATTCAAAGAAGGTATGGATTCAGTTCCTAAAGAAAAAGAGTGATGCATTTCAAGCTTTCAAAGAATGGAAAATGCTGATAGAAAACCAAACTGGAAAGTGAATTAAGTGCCAAAGGACTGACAATGGACTTGAGTATTGCAACAAACAGTTTGATGACCTATGCAAAAAAGCATGAATTAAAAGATATAGAACTTGTGCGTATACACCACAGCTAAATGGAGTATCAAAAAGAATGAACAGAACAATAATGGAAAAGGTGAGATGTATGCTATCAGAATCTGGCCTAAGTGGGGAATTTTGAGCAGAAGCAGCAAATACAGCGGTTTATATCATAAAAAGATCTCCAGCAGCATCAATCAACTTTGATGTACCAGAAGAAATGTGGTCCAAATATAAACCTGAGTACAATCAGCTAAGGAGTTTCGGGTGTATAGCCTATGTCCACACTATTCAAGACAAGCTAAGTCCTAGAGCCTTAAAGGGAGTTTTTGTTGGTTATGGAACAGAAACTAAGGGCTACTGGGTTTGGCTAATCGAAGAAGGAAAGCTAGTAATAAGCAGAGATGTAGTCTTTAATGAAGATGAGCTGTACAGAGACTCTATTTCAGAAGAACAAAAACCTAAGGCTAATAAAAGAAACAATGAGAGAAAATCCGATAAAAGGGTAACTTTCAGAGTAAACCTAGAGGAAATACTGGGTGAGGAAGATCAACTAAAGGGTATTGCTGGGTCAGGTGAAGCAAGTCCAGAATACGTATCAGAAGGTTTCAGTGAGGAAGAGAGTATTGTAGACTCTAGATATCAAGAAAGTGAAGAGACTAATTTGGAAGACTACCTATTAGCTCGTGACAGGAAAAGAAGAGATATAAGACCTCCATCTAGGTTTGAAGAAGCAGACCTAGTTGCTTTTACACTTTCAAGTTCTGAGGAAATAGAACTTGAAGAACCTAAGACCTATACAGAAGCAATGCATAGCAAAGACAGGGAAAAATGAAGAGAAGCGGCTGATGAGGAAATGGATTCCCTTATCAGAAATAACACATGGATTCTAGTCGATAAAACTCAGAATAAACGGGTAATTGTATGCAGATGGTTATTCAAGTTAAAATCAGGCATACCAGGTATTAAAATACCAAGATTTAAAAGCAGATTGGTTGCTAAGGGTTATGCTCAGGTTGAAAGAGTAGATTATAATGATATTTTTGAACCAGTAGTTAAGCACGTTTCAATTAGGATTCTATTAGCTACCGTTTCAAATTGGAACATGGAACTAGAGCAAATGGATGTGAAAACAGCTTTTTTACACGAAACATTACAAAAAGAAATCTACATGAATCAACCAGAAGGCTATGAGGTAAAAGGAAAAGAAAGAAAGGTGTGTTTACTTAAGAAATCCCTCTATGGATCAAAGCAGTCACCAAGAGAATGGAATGCAAAGTTCAATGAGTTCATGAGGAATCAACAATTTCAAAAGAGTGAATATGATCCATGCTTGTACTACAAGGGAAACACAGTTGATAATATGATATATCTTCTCCTATATGTAGATGATATGCTTATTGCATCAACATAGAAATAACAGATTGTGAATCTAAAGCAACTTCTAAGCAAACCGTTCGAAATGAAAGACCTAGGACCAGCAAGGCGAATACTAGGCATGGACATTTACAGAGACAGAAAGCAGAGTACAATACAGCTATCACAAGAAAATTATATCAAGCAAATCCTAAGCACTTTTAACATGAGTGATAGGAGACCAGTTTCTACGCCTATAGGGGTTCAGTTCAAGTTAAAGAGCATCTCAACAGGCGAAGAAGACACAGAGACTGAGGGCATGGAGGACGTACCTTATACGAGTCCAGTCGGAAGCCTGATGTATGCAATGGTCGGATCTCGTCCAGACCTTGCTTACTCCATTGGTATCGTCAGTCGGTACATGTCAAAACCAGGAAAAGCACACTGGTTAGCAGTCAAATGGATAATGCGTTTTCTAACAGAAGCATCAAAAATAAGTCTAACATTCAAGAAAGATGCAGATTTCAGAATTAAAAGCTATTGTGATGCAGATTTTACTTCAGACTTAGATAAACGAAGATCAATTTTAGGGTATGTCTTTACTTTGGGAAACAACACAATAAGTTGGAGATCTAGACTACAGAGAGTAGTAGCATTATCTACAACAGAATCAGAGTACATAGCACTATCAGAAGCTAGTAGAGAAGCAGTGTGGATACAGGGAATATGCGAAGAAATGAAGCTATGTACAGGGACTGTTGAAATATTCTATGATTCACAAAGTGCAATCTACCTATCGAAGAACTGAATGTGCAGTGAAAGAACAAAGCATATATAGGTCAAATACAACTACATCAGAGAAGTGACAGAAGATTAACCCAGCATATATGTTTACGAAGGTCATACCTGCAGAGAAGTTCAAAGGCTGCATGCAGTCTTTGAGAATGGAAGAAGCCTAAGAGTCGATGCATGAGCTTCTCACAGGTAGCTCCGATGTCAGAATGCTCAGATCTGTTGAAACGTGCACACATTCAACAGAAAGAAAGAAGCTTGAGTTAGTCGCTACAACTAAAACAAGGATATTTAAAGAAAGGAAAAAAATTAAACCAATGATTCAGGAGCTCGAATCTAGGGTTTAAGAACTGAAGGGTCAGAAACTTACATGCAAGGCAGACGAACGGTCATGTCGGTAGTTGGTCGAGAGCTGCAACAACAAGAATAAAAAGAGATCAGATCTAAGAAAGCAAAGGCTGAAAAGAAGAAATCAGACAACTTTCCTCATAAATCTGAAACACGTAGAGGAAGTTGAAAGGTTTCTCACTTACCGGTTTCATGTTGCTTGAGGTATATCCACTAGAGTTTTTCCTTGTCACGTTCATCGGAAAAGTAAAAAAAGAAAAAGAAAAAAAAAAAGGGGGGTCAGGAAAAGAGAAAATCGGACCCTTAGATTTGTCAGAAAAATGATAAGATCTTTGCATGCAAGAAGGGTTAGGAAAAAAGAAAACCGAACCATCAGATCTATCAGGTAAATGATGAGATCTTCACATGCATGTATCAGAAAGCTAAAGAGATGCTTAAAGGTGAAGAAAATTACCAGGAAGTTGAGCCGTCGCCTGAGAGTATCAGGGCTTTTCCCACCGTTCTTGAGCTACTCTGAAAGGTTATGGTGTTTACTGGAAGAAGATCTGAGCTCTAGAAGGTTAAGAACTTCAGAATCGCATGCTATAAAGAAAGGAAGAGGAAGAGACAAGAAGAGGAGAAGAAGAATCGAGAGAGAATCGCAGCGGCTAAGGTTAGCTCGCGAAAGAAATGAGTCGTCAAAGGTGAAGAATGTTGGTTTTGTCGCTCATTTATGGGATGTGGGCCGAGCCAGCAGCCCATTAAACAATTGGTTTGCTTAACGGGTCATCGGCCAGCGTCGGCCCAAATCTTTTCTTTAGCTCGTTTTGATATTGGGCCAAGTTTGGCCCAATACCGGAGAGAATGAATCTACCCGTGTGGCTAGGTTCATCTTCCTCGTTTTGTTCAGCGATTTTAAGGTTTTACAGAGAACACCATTGTAACAGAGTCAAAGCTCTGAATCAATAAACACAGAGAGTATAGTGAATTCCGGATTTACATCCGAAGAGAGATGTACTCGTCGAATTTCATTGGCGAGGAACTCTATAATCATGTGTCTCAATTTCTCTTTAATCGCAATCTTTCTTAACTCAAATTCGAACCAAATCATCTCAATTTTGATCCGCAAGTGAAATCGAGCAATGGCTTGAGCTAATGCTTTAACAGACATACTCACAAACAATGTCAAGGCGATTCGTCGTCTCAGAGAACTTCTTACCACAAAACTTCCCTCAGGAACATTTCCTGTCAAGGTATGTTGTCGTTTAATATTAACAGCTACTAGTCTGATGTTCCTCAAGATCATTTTATTGAGATTGTTTGTAAACGTAGATTGCTATTCCAGTGGTACCTACGATAAAAGTGCTTGTTACTTTCACAAAGTTTGAAGAACGTGAGCCTGCAGATGAGTTTAAGACGCCTCTCTCCAGCCCACCAGCTTCTGGCTATGAAAGTCCAGCTACTGCAACAGACTTCACCGACTCATCTTCCTCGTGGTTTCCTCGGTCTAGATCAAACAAAGATGGTTCCTGCTGTAAGTCCAAGACTTTACATGACCCATTTGCTATTCCCGCAGATTATACTTGGGTCAGTCTTGAAGCAAAGAAAAGGAAACAAAAACCCAATAAGGGTAAAAAAGCAGAGCAAGTTAGCTAATCAAGTCAAGTCTTGAAACACTAAAATACTAACTTGAACAGGTCTTCTTCACGAGATTGGTCGTGAAAACACATTGGAGAAAGAAAGGTTTGTGCTTTTCGTATTCACGTGATTCACCACAATCTGCAAAGAGAACAAGAATAAATTTATGATGGGATTGCGATTTTGAGCGCCTTAGATTCATCTTTACTTCTTTTTTCATCATTCTTTTGTAATCTCAGATATCTACAATGATTATGTTCTCTTTTCCATTGGGTTTTGATGTAAAACATTGGATCTGCTTCTTTCATTTGCATCTCGTTCCCATCTTTTTTACATCATTTCTGTCCAATTTTGTGTGTTTTGATGCCCAAACCAGCTTTTCAGACGACTTACCAAACAATAAACCGGTCCGCTTAACGAAACCAATAAAATCCGGTTGAAATTAAAATCGGGTTTGGTTACCTAGAGAACCCGAATTGCTCATGTTGACTCTTTTTCTTCCATATGTATATGAGTTCTTGTAAACGAGAAGTATCAAATTGTTAGTTTTTTTGGTAAGAAATTCTGTTAAGACAATCTATTTTTTATTTCAGAACTATACAACGGCCCAACTTCAACAATTTGAGGCCCATTAGGTGATTTGATCGGAGAAAGGTTGATCATTTTTCTTGATCGTCTTCCATGGCGCAGATCCCTAACTTGGAAAATGCTCCTCTCAATCTCAAATTTCATTAGTTAAGTAGATTCCATACTTCAGACTTCGTTGACCCTTCAGACTTCGTTGGCTTATTCAGAGAGAAGTCCAGAGCATGTCCATTAAGAGTTTGTAGTTGGTTGTTAGTGGGTCTCTTATGAATATATAGTAATATATATAATAAAAATGGGTATGCAAAATGTAGAATCGGTTCTTAATTAGGAGTCTGTAGAAATGTTAAGAGACGCATACGTGTCACATTTTTATTGGATGGGTGTTTGGAAAAAAAAAATAGAACGCGTGCTTTTGATATCATTTGCGATTTTTCACCTTCTTCTCTCCTCTTCTCTCATCCGAAGGCGATTTTTTCGTTGATTCTCAGTCGGTGGTGAGAGGAATCAAACGTGCTTCTCGGTAGCCTTGTATCACCATCAGGACTTTCAAGGAGCCAAAGTACATCGTCGGCTTCGGAGGAGACAAACCGCTTCAAGACATCCGTCGGGAGAGAAGAGTTTCTCGACAAAATCGGTGGGTCTCTAGGGCAAAGACGAAGAGGTGTCTTCGATTCGCCACAAAGAGGTATGTTTCCGACTAATCTTTAGTAGTAAACATAGCGCAATTTTGATATTAGGGTTTGCGAATGCAAAATTAGGGTTTCCGATTTTGGGGATTTTCCGATTTATTGAGCCTTTAGGGTTATGGATGCCTCGGTGTTCTAGTTTCTAAAGTTTCTTGTTGAAATACTTCTTAGTTTTGTACTGATAAATTTTAGTTATTGTACTTGGTTGTTCAGTACTTGCAAGATGTTGGATTGTATGAGAGTAAGGAGGAAGCTGTTAAAAGGGAGGAGGTCCGGTTAATAGATTTGCCTCTTTGGCTTCACCAGATGATCTATTGAATTTCTTTAATGACATGCGAGGTTAGCTACTTGCTTGCTTTAGGTCTTTTTTCTTGTATTTCATGATGTTTGAATCGTATTAGTTATGATTTATCTGTATATAGGAATACTAGGAGGCCTAGATTCAGGAGTGGAAATGTTCTTTTTCACCTTCATACTCCTTAAGCTCTTCTTAAAGTGTCATAAGGTTACCCATTACGGTATTCGCGTATTTTATCTCAAAGAAAGCTTAAGAGTATCTCAGAATATCATGTTCTAGAAAATATTGAGGAAATAGAATTGTATATTCGTGATGAGGCCGCAATTTAGGTGCTACTTCTTCATCAACTTGTATCTTACTTTATCTGAAGACTTTTGAAGTGTTTGCATTGAAAGTTTCTTGTTTTTGTTGTTTAAGAGTTAGACTTCTGAAGATATTTCCCTTCCCTAATATAAAAAACGATCTATTCTAGTTAATGAATTATGTCTGGTAATTTTTGTTCTTGTTTTGTTCTTTTGTTTCACTATTGCTTGTTTTGTAAGGCCCTCAATATTATATCAACACACAGAACAAAGAATCATGCAGGTTTGCTAGTTACTAGGAAGGAAACATCAAGAACCATCAAGAAATTTATAGAGGCAACTCCAGTTGCTTGTGCATCACCAAGTACACTTGATGATACACTAGTAGATGAGTCTTTATTTCTTCGAAAAAATTTACTGATACAAGGCTTTTCGATGGAACAGGCTGATGCAATTGAAAGATAAAGCCTCAAATTCTTTAGTATCTGATATTTTTCTGTCAAAAGTATTGCTAATTTTTAAACTTCCCTCTCCTCATAATTTGATGTCAGCCATGGAAGTACATTCTCTACAATTTCGACCGAAAGTTTCCTTGAACAGCTCCAGAATTGCATCATGTAATGTTTTGCTTCCTTATACTTTACATCGCAATAAATTCAGAAGTTAGTCATTCTTTAATATTCTTACATGTTAGTCATACTATGCTACTTATCGCTTGAAATTTTCATAACTACTGTAAAATCTATACATTTAATACTTTAGACTCAGGGCTGCTTACAATGGATTCACAGATACAGTCCGATTACTTCTGTTTCGGGATGCTTTCCAAAAGAGACAAGACAAAACAGGCAAATTGAATACTCTTTCCTACTTTTTTTTAACAGTATCCACTGGTTTGCTCTAGAATTAGTAAAGGATGGCTTCCTACATAATTATTTCCTGTACTTTATGATGTGTAAAGATAAGTGCAAAACAAGATTGTTTTTGGCATATTTTTAACTTGTGTAACATGTCGAATGTTGATACCCTGATGTAATGACTCTATATTATTAGATTTGTAATTCTTACATTAATCACTTTGCTGGCCAGGCTGCACTCCTTTGCACTGGGCCGTGATTAAGGAAAATGTTGAGGCTTGTGCTCTGGTAGTTCATGTTGGAAGTAAAAAGGAACTAATATTGAAAGATAACACTGGATCCACGCCACTTAAGCTTGCATCTGATAAAGGTCACATGTAGATCGCTCTACTTGTACGTAATGTTTAGTGTTGCTTGCTACCCTTCTAACATTCGTAAATGGAACATGGCTATTCACAATAAGCTTTTCTTGTTTACTCTAATTTCATTCCGTTGTCACAAGTTTCACATAAATAATTTAATAAGGGTAGTTACAACATCTTTCCAGAAAAATACCCTTCCAAAGTATTATTATTTTGTATTTGTATACATATATAAAATATAGTATTTAACACATGAAAGTTTGATTGTACATATCGTTATAAATGTACTGTTATTATTAAACGCAGAAGAGAAGGCAGCATTGTGATATTTGCTATCTCTTATGCAACTCTAACCAGCTTTTCATGTTACTTTCTTTAGCTGTATTGCCTCTGATTTTTAGATATAGTGAAGCTTTATTGTGGTAGAAAATGTTTTTTATTTTAGGATCAGAATAAGTGTTAGTGCTCACAATATGGTAGCTTCAGTCTTAGGGTCACAGTAGATATTAGAGTTCACAGTATGAGAGATGGCTCGCAAAATGACGCTTCTGTTTCCTCAATGCTGTTTGCAGGGCCTCTTCTTTTGTTAACTTTTAATTTTTCATATTGTTTCCATTTGAGATGATATGTTTTCTGAGAATCTGATTTTGGTATTTTTAGTCTAAGGCAATGCAAACTCAAAGTCATAGTTTTGTGGACAAGATCTTCTGTGGTAATTTAGGAAAGACTAGCTATGCTCCTATGTTGTTCAGCTTAATTGTCTTTTGTATGGTCCTCTTCCTCACATCCATTGTTGCAGGTGAATAACCCATACAACAAAGTACTATGTGTACGCAAGTTCATTACTAATAGATTATATTATTTCGTCCTGAGATTTTGTATTTATGTGTAGCTTTTAATCTCCCAAATATAACTGCTATGGTTGGTCTATGGGCATGGTTAGGTCTTTCATGTGACGTTTGTGCACTGATATTTATTGATGATAGTATAAATATCACACGCAAAATTTTTTTTTTGCAAAATAGGCAGATTAGAAGTCTACCATATAGGCCATTGTATTTATTGATGTTAGTATAACCTATGATCCTACGTAGAGTTATTATGAGATTGGTTAATACTTTGTAGCTTATTGACCTACAGGCTTAGTTACCTTACAAGCGACCTGTAATGAGGGAGATCTAGCTATGAGATGGTAGTGATGGATTTGGTGTCTAGTGTACACAGACTTAGCAAACATTAAAAAGCTTTTGAATTTCTTATGCTGACCATTTTCTGCCTATATTTACAGCTAAATCTTATGTTTTTCGTCTTTTCTTTATCCACTCTTTAGGCAGCTGTGTCGTTTATCCTTGGGGTGTTTTCTCTAATAAGATGCCAAGCAGACTATATGCCTGTTGTTGGCGTTTGCTTGTCCCTCAATGTGGCTAATATCATTGGCTTCACAAAGTGCAAGAAAGGTAAGATCCCTTATTCATTTTCCATATTTGACCTGTTTGGTTTAAGAATCAAATCAGCTATAAATCACTAGGTTCTTAGAGTTATGCACGAAGAACACTATTTTAAGAGAAAGACATTTAATGGAATACATACTTTAGTATTAATGCTTGTCGACATCAAACTTAATAGGTAGATGTGTATAGATAGATATAGAGATGATATCAGAATGTGAATTAATGCTTGTCGACATCATAATTAATAGTGTTTATGTTGTAATTAAATGCTTTTACTTAAGTACATTGAACTTAAGTAAATTACTTTCTTCTTCTTCTTCTCTGTTTTCTTCTTCTATTCCGCCTTCTTCTTCTATGTTTTCTTCTTCTATTTTGTCATCTTCTTCTTCTTTGTTTTCTTATTCAATTATGCCTTCTTCTTCTCTGTTTTCTTCTTCTTTTCTGTCTTCTTATTCTCTGTTATCTTCTTATATTCCGTCTTCATCTTCTCTGCTTTCTTCTGAACACCTAAATGGATTCACATAATCCATTTAGCCAGTCCTCTAGCTTTATGACTCTATTGAGTAGTCAACATGCACCTCAAAATCCTCCACTCAATAGGTATGAGAGGGATTCACCAAGTATTCATCTTGGTGAATCAGAGACTCTTCTGATTAGTAGTCAGTGGTCTGAAGCTACTATTGAAGCTCCACTTGAGGTTGAAGATCGGAGAACAAGGGAGAAGTGGACTCCCACCGAAGATGTGGTGCTCATAAGTGTGTGGCTCAACACAAGTAAGGACCCCATCATTGGTAATGAGAAAAAGGCTGAGGCGTTCTAGAAACGGATAACATCTATTTTGGTTCTAGTCCTAAGCTTGTAGGCATGCAAAAGAGGGAGCCAAGTAACTGTAAGCAAAGGTGGTGTAAGATCAATGACATGGTCTGCAAGTTTGTAGGCTGTTTTGAGGCTGCCTCATCACAGAAACATAGTGGACAGAATGAGAATAATGTGATGAAGTTGGCTCATCACATCTACTTCAATAACTATAAGCAGAAGTTCAGTCTTGAGCATGCTTGGAGGGAACTCAGACATGACTAGAAATGGTGTCAAAAAGAAGACAGTACAGTGTCAAAAATAAGGTAGACTGAAGCTGGTTCCACACAGTCTTCAACTTCTGTTTCATCAAGTTTTAAAGAGGATCAAGTTCGACCACCAGGAGTTAAGGCTTCAAAGGCCAAATGTAAGAGGACAAGGAGGAAGGCAGAACACATGGTAGATGAAGGTAGTGCTCTTGTTGAGTTTCAGAGCATGTGGGAAATTAAAAAGAAGGATCTAGAAATGAAAGAGAAGTTGTCTAAGAAGAAATTATTGGACAGTCTACTTGGAAAAACTGAGCCACTTTCCGATATGGAAATGGCTCTCAAGAACAAATTGATAAATGACATGTTGAATTCAGTTTAAGTATTTTGCCATTTTTGTTGTCTATTATATGTTAAGTGTCTAAGTGTTTAAGTGTTTAAGTGTCTAGTCTATGTAATTCAATTAATTATGCGTTTCAGTTGACGTGTAAGTGTTTTAAGTTTCTGGATTCGATTAATGAGGTTTTGTAATGTGAGTACTGATGTTTTGTAATGATGTTCAATAATGTTAGTAATCATGTTTTGTAATGATGTTCTGAATTTGAGTAATGATAATGTGTTTGTCTCTGCAGTGGTTATGAGAACATCAGCTGCAGCTTCAGCAATGCTCTGAGAACATCAGCTGCACCTTCATCAGTGCCTTGGCAACTTCATCTTCTAACAAACTAGCAAGGTTTGGAGTCGGCAATGCTCTGAGAACATAAGCTGCAGTTGAGTCATATTGTACTAATAATGGGAGAATGTATATGATCAAACATATACAAAAATCAAAAGAAACACAACCATTAGCTACACTTGTCACCAGCAAAGGTTCAATTGAGTTACGAAAGATACAATGCTCATGTGCACAGCTGTTCTACTTAAAATTGAATTACCATGCCTTTATTTTAATTACATATGATTTATTAATTTACTTTCACATTTTCTAAAAACCCTCTGTATGAATACCATGATTAAACTCTTAACTTATGGAACTCTTAACTTAACAAAATTCATTACTTTTAATAAAAATATGTTAAAAAACCCATCATGGTTATGGTTATGGGCTGAGAAGTCTCCTTTTTCACTTTTACTTTAAGTTCTTCTCTTGTCGATGAAATTAGTAAACTAATGCTCCATGATCGAAAATCATGAGTGGTACTCTTATTCTGGTTTACTTATAACCAGTTTCGAATTTCGGTTCGACCGGTCTTAGGAGGCTGTTAATTTAGGTAATTAGAAAATAGAAATCACGGTTTACGTTGAACGTTGAGAAGAATGTTGTTATCTGGATCCTAAGAAGAAAACCACGGGGTCGACCCGATTTCTCGTCTCTGTATATTGAGAGAGTCCCACGTACGCAGTATTTTCTGTCTCAACCTGCGAAGACGATGAACAGGTTTACGATTTCGTCTTTCTTCATTTCCATTATTTTGTTTATCCTTGGCTGCTTTCACTTTCTCTTATGCGTTTTTCAATTTGTACAGTTTGGTTTTCTTCTGTTTATCTTTCGCTTAATCAATTGATGACCACAACAAAACCTCAATATTTTTGTCGGTGATCATCACATTTCTTGGTGTCGATTAAGTTCAGCGTTTTTTAAACTGTGCACAAAGTCAGGCTTTTTTTTTGTTAGATTACTTGTGTTTTCTTCAGTTAGAGGTTACCCAAAGTTTAATTTCGATTTGGTTATCAGGTTCGAGCTTTACTTGGATAATAGAGAATACTTATATGATGCAGGTCTCACTTATTATATGATATTTTTTATAATGTGACAGGGTACTTGCAAGGAAACTGAGGACAAATGTCTGTGGAACAAAGGTTTTGCGGAGGACTTGTTCAACTAATTCTGGTTCCAATGTAAGATCTCCTCTTATAACCTTGGGAATTTGCATATCGTGTCTTGGAAGAATCAGGAAGGATACTGAAAGCTAGAGCCTAGAGCAAAGAGAGGGTTCTTCACAGGATATACTCCATGAGTCAAAGGGAATAAAGTCTAGCTTATTGAAGAACAGAAGAGTGTATTGTTGTCTTCAGAGAATATACGATTTATAAGGAGATCAAGTCAGAGAAATCAAAAGGTAGAAATCATTCTGATTCTAACCAAGTCATGAGTTTTGAGTTTACAGAAAATACATATGAAGGTGGAGCTACTAAAAGAATTGAAGACAATGTAGCTACACAACCAACTCAAAATGAAGATCCAATAGAATACAACACAAACTCTCTTAGCAACTACCAACTTGTTTGAGACAGAACAAGAAGAACGATAAATCCACCAACTAGATATGAAGATTACGAGTGTGAAAGTGAAGCATAAGATGATGCAATCACAACCTTCATTTTTGCTCTTACAAAAGATACATGACAAGGAGAACCAAACTCATTCTCAGAGGCTATGCGTGACCTTGATAGTGACAAATGGAAAGAAGCTTCATTGGAAGAAATAGACTCTCTTCACAAGAACGGTACATGGATACTTGTAGATAAACTAGAAGGTAAAAAGGTAATTGATTATAAGTGGGTGTTCAAGATAAAGGCAGGTATTGTAGGAATTGAGAAACATGGGTTCAATGCGAGATTAGTAGCAAAAGGCTACAACCAGAAGGAAAAAAACTGATTATACAAAGATCTTTGCACCAGCGGTTAAACACAAAATAATTAGATTCATCTTATCTATTGTGGCTAAATGTGACTTTGAGTTGCAGCAACTAGACGTGAATACGGCCTTCCTTCATGGGAATCTAGATGAGTACATTCTCATGGAACAACCAGAAGGATTCGTTGATAAAGCTCATTCAAACAAGGTACACTCAAAGTTACACAAGAAAACAGAATGTCAACTTCAGGGATAGTGTTTTATAGTAGGAGGAAACACAGTAAGTTGGAAGTCGAATCTTCAAAGCATAGTGGCCTTGTCAACAACGGAGGCAGAGTATGTATTCTTGGCAGAAGCAACTAGAGAAAGAGTGTGGTTGAAAGAACTTGCGAGCGAGCTAGGATATCCTCAAGATATGATAAAGATATATTGTGATTCACATAATGCCATTAAACTAGCAAAGAACGCAATATACCATGAGAGGACAAAACATGTGGTTGTCAAGTATACCTACATAAGGAATCAGATCAGCAAATGAGAGATTGAAGTGTTGAAGGTTCCAACAGTTGAGAATCCGGCTGATATGCTTACCAAGTTAATACC